>OZ005653.1:156562519-156827519 GCA_963930645.1 Salticus scenicus
GACGCTGAGACCCGTTCGTCTGAATCATCTGAACAACAAGAAGTGAGGTTGGAAAATGATCGAATACGTACTACTCAGGCACGTTCGTCTGAGACAACTGAACAACAGGAAAGAAGGCTGCAAAATGTTCGAATAAGCACCGCTCGATCAAGACGAACACTGCACGCTGATTTAAATCTTGGTGCATTCCATTATAACAGTAATAATGATTACAGTCTTCATCCAAGTGTCGTCATTGGAAAAATGAATAAAATTTGTATGTATTGTAGCGCCCTCAAATTTAAGAACGAAATGCCAGGAATGTGTTGCGCCAGTGGAAAAGTTAAACTGCCAGAATTACATCCACCACCCGAACCACTATCAACGTTGCTATCAGGTGTTACACGAGATTCGAAGCATTTCTTGGAAAACATTCGTAAATACAATTCATGTTTTCAAATGACATCATTCGGTGCAACGAACATCGTGCGAGAAAATTACATGCCAACATTCAGAGTCCAAGGACAAATTTATCATCGTGCCGGATCGCTTCTACCATTGCCGGACGCAGATCATAAGTTTCTTCAAATTTATTTCATGGCAAACAGTGATGAACAAATTGAACAACGATGTCATTACAATGCGGGCACTAGACGAGAAATCGTGGCAGCGTTACAAGCCCTTTTCGATCAACACAATGAATTAGTTCAATTCTTTAATACCGCCATTCAACGAATGCCAGACGATGACTACGCAGTTGTAATTAGAGCAGACAAAAGACCCGTTGGCCAACACGAAAGACGGTTCAATGCACCAACAATCGATAAAGTGGCGATCGTGATAGTTGGAGAAGAATTCGAATCGCGCGACATAATTCTTCATCGCAGAAGAGGTGGCGTTCAGAGAGTCTCTGAAACTCATCGCTCATATGACGGATTGCAGTATCCGATTCAGTTTTGGCGAGGAGAAGATGGATATCATTTCAACATCAAAATGAGAAATCCACAAACAAACGAGGAAAAGAATAAGAAAGTCAGTGCAATGAATTATTATTCGTATCGATTGATGATTCGTCAAAACGCTGAGAACTACATTTTGAAATGTCGACAATTGTTTCATCAGTACATTGTCGATATGTACGCGAAGATTGAAACCGAACGACTCCTATATATATTGACTGCATTTTACTCATTGCGCCAAGATGATCTTTTTGCAAAGACTCTACTTTATTCTGAGGTACCGAAATTCTACACGTGGAATGCATCGGCTAAAAAGTTTCAACGTCGCAAACAAGGTAAAGCAGTTGAAGGACATCCCAATTTGTATTCCAGTGACGCATTGGGTCGTCAGTACACTGTTCACCCGAATAATACAGAATGCTTCTACCTGCGATTGCTGTTAATCAATGTACGTGGACCGACATCCTTCCAAGATTTAAGAACAGTCAACGGTCAACTGTGCGCCACTTATCGTCAAGCTTGCCAGGAATTAAATCTTCTTGAGAATGATGCACATTGGGGCACAGCACTCGCTGATGCATCGAGTACTGCTCGACCACAGCAAATACGCATGTTATTTGCCATAATATTGACAACCTGCTTCCCATCTAATTCAAACGATCTTTGGGTAAAATACAAGGACTACGTGAGTGATGATATTCTACATCGTTTGCGCGCTGCGAATCAAAATCCGGACATTCCATTCACAGCAAACGTGCATAATGAGGCATTAATTTTGATTGAAGACATATGTTTGGCAATCGCTAACAAGGCACTGGTGCAGCTGGGAATGCCTGCTCCGGACCGAACAGCAAACGACCTTTTCGATTGTGATTTGCACCGAGAAACACACTTTGATTCTGAAGAACTGGGGACATTTGTTCAGAAATCTTCCGCAGTTGGTTTCAGAACAACGCATTGCCTATGACAGAATTATGCGTGCAATCACAGAACAAAGCGGTGGACTGTTTTTCATAGATGCGCCCGGTGGTACGGGAAAGACTTTTCTTCTTTCACTCATTTTGGCAACAATACGATCACAAAATAATATTGCACTGGCCATTGCATCATCTGGAATTGCGGCAACTCTTTTGAATGGTGGCCGAACAGCCCATTCGGCATTGAAACTACCATTGAATTTGCAAATCACTGAGGTACCAATATGCAACATCTGGAACCCATATGCAACAAAAATTCTGGAATGGGAAAATTACTCCAAACGTGTCAAATTATCATATGGGACGAATGTACAATGTCTCACAAGAAAGCATTGGAAGCGCTTGATCGTACACTACGAGATTTGAGAGGAAACGCACGGATCTTCGGTGGCGCACTCATTTTATTGTCTGGTGATTTTCGACAAACACTGCCGGTTATACCACGTTCAACACCCGCTGATGAACTTAATGCATGTCTCAAATCATCAGTTTTATGGCGTCATTTACAGAAATTGACTTTAAAAACCAACATGCGTGTACAACTACAACGGGATGCATCGGCTGAAAATTTTGCAAAACAATTAATGGATGTTGGAAATGGGCGAATGCAAATTGATGAATCTACACAATGTATCACCTTGCAGAGAATTTCTGTCAGATCACAGAAAGCATAGACAAATTGGTATAGACAAATTGGTGGAAAAAGTTTTCCCAAACATTGCACAGAACTAAAAAAATCATCAGTGGCTCAGTACGCGTGCTATATTAGCGGCAAAAATCATCGATGTCAATATCATCAACTTCACCATTCAGAATGGAATACCCGGCGAAACGACAACATATAAGTCCATCGATACTGTGGTGAATCAAGACGAAGTCGTCAACTATCCAACTGAATTCTTGAATTCGCTTGATTTGCCAGGCATGCCACCGCACGTTCTTACATTGAAAATTGGCGTACCCATCATTCTTCTTCGAAACATAAATCCACCAAGACTTTGCAACGGAACCAGACTCTCAGTCAAGAAAATGATGAAAAATGTTATCGAGGCAACAATTTTGACTGGTAAATTCAAAGGTGAAGACGTACTGTTGCCACGTATCCCAATGATCCCGACAGATATGCCATTCGAATTCAAACGTTTGCAGTTCCCAGTGCGACTCGGTTTCGCAATGACTATCAAAAAAGCACAAGGACAATCGTTGGAAGTGTGTGGATTAAATTTGGAGAATCCATGCTTATCACATGGGCAGCTCTATGTGGCCTGCTCACGCGTCGGAAAACCTTCTGATTTATTCGTTTATGCACCAAATGGAAAAACAAGAAATATTGTGTATCCCACAGCACTTCAATAAATATCGAATTGAAAAGAAACGCTGCAATGTAACAATTTTTTCGATATGAAAAAAAAAATTAATAAAATGACTCAAAATAAATTGAATATTTGTGTAATGTCTTTCCTTCAAATTTATTTTAGTTAGTCGCGTAACAACGCGCGCAGGGTACAGCTAGTTGACTTATAAAAATAAGTAATTTTTCAGGAAACTTTGTCAATAAATATATGAATACAATAAAGCTCGAGAAATAAAACTTAATACAAACTTAACAAGCAGTTTAAATTTTTAAAACGAGCTTTGAATCAACTGAAAGGAGAAAATGATTGGTTAAACTACTCGCAAACTACTACTAACGGCTGTATTCATCATTAATTTCAATTCCCATTTGAATACGAAAACTTGAAAACCATCTAAAGTTAGGGCGCAACACTTCAGCAAAATTTGACGCGTTGCTTCTGCCATCTATAGCAATATCATTTTCAGAATTTTAGTTAAAAAATGACGAATCTCCTGGCATATGAAATGAAATCTTCGTCGCTAGATGACAAAAGCAGCGGGTCAGAATAATCACAATGGCGAATACGGCCGGTAAAATGCTTAAGTGGGGGAATAACTCTACAGTCGAGAAATTGTTTGGCATGAAAAATATAACAAATAACATAATAAAAATATGCAAAATATTAAGGGTTTCAATTTTGCAAATCGCTGTTACAAATTTAGCACTATTCTAGAAGAATGTGTAGTTCAAAGATTTGCTGTCCATTGTACATTAGTAATGCTCTTTTAATCTCTTTTACCTTTTTAAGAGTTACTTATTTAAATTTATTACTTTGCTACTGTCGGTATTTTTACATTCTTCCACACATAAGAAGAAAGCATGGAATCTGTGAAAGTTTTCGAACTTCGGTTTTTGAAAGATTTACACGTTCTGAGATCCCTGAACAGGATGTAACCTTTAAATGCCTGTGTGTATTTTTGTTTGTGTGTATCAAAAATTTTGTGGACGCTGAATCTCCCGAACCAATGAATGAAGTTTAACCAAACTTTAGTTGGATTTTGACCAAAACTGATGCTGATTATATTTAGGGATTAGTCGCTCAACAGGTGGCGCTGCCATCCCGTTCTTTTCATAATATTTATTATGGCATTATGGGACAAAATTTCGTATGAATGTTCATATTGAGAATTGTTTTTATGTAAAACTAAAAAAAAGTATAATAACAATAGTCAACTAGAATATATATATATACCGGGTGATCCAAAAGTCAGGACAAACTTTAAAAATGAATAATTCGAAAACGAATCAAGATAGAAAGATACGGTTTGCACCAAACAGATGAAAAAGAAACCGGGTTTTGTGTGGCAAAGAAAAAGTAATAGTTCTGTTGACGACCAACAGATGGCGCTATGGTGTTTTATTTCACCAAAAGATGGTTTACAAATGAAAAAAAATGTTGAGAACTTACAAGCCAGCTTAATTACAGTTAATTAGTTCTACTACAGTAACTGTTCAATGTCCATCATTCAGAAGTACAGCTGTGAGACGATTCACCGCATCGTTCATAGCATTTAGTAGCATTTCTTGCGTTATGGCAGACACATTTTGGCAAATAGCATCTTTCAGTGCTGCTAGTGATTTAGGTTGGTTGCGGTACACTTTTGACTTCAAGAATCCCCACAGCTAAAAGTCACAGGGTGTCAGATCGAGAGATCTTGGAGGCCATGCGTGATTAAAGTAGTGACTGAGAATGCGATATTTCGATGCATATAAGCTTCGACTACCATTACCTGCTGCAGTTGTTCCTTTTTATATCGTTTGTTGCTTTGCATAATCCCACATCAGAAATTCGACAGCGCCATCCATTGGTCGCCAACAGAACTATATATAGATATATATATACATTTTTTTTTTTTTTCGTAGCCACGCAAAACCTGGCTTCTTTTCCATCCGTTTGGTGTAAATCGTATGTTTGTATCTTGATTCGTTTTCGAATTATTCATTTTTAAAGTTTGTCCTGACTTTTGGATCACCCGGTATGTAGCAGCATCTTTTCACCTAAGGAGAGTGAAAAATTTCAACATGCTTCCTTTCAAAAGAATTCATCAATACCTTAAAAACGAATAGAACAGATCTGTGATGATTTAAAACAGAATTATCGATAAAAAGAAAAAAAAAACTTATTTTAAGATATTTTCTGTATAGCATAAAACTGATTTTCTTTGGATTTTTAGTGTTATACTTTTCTGCGATGAAAATTGTTTATTTTCATCATGGAAAATATTTTTGATAAGCATAATTTTAAAAATAACATATGCTGCGTGAATTTGTACAGGAATATAGGGAAGAAAATTTTGTGGTGGCCACAACATGCTAACTATTTTTGGTTGTATCTATTCATTATAACTATATGCTTATTTTAAGAGCGTAGGGGGGCATTTGGTATGCAACCAAATCGTTTCTCGAATATATATATATATTTTAATATCTATGTCTACTTCAGAGTAGAATACATATTAAAAAAAAAAAAAAAAAAAAAAAGAATCTGGTGTGAAACAGCCACACGACTTCCACTAGCCATTATAACACGTATTATCTGCACTTTTTATAGATAATGGGATCAGAAGACATAAAATTGACCTAACAAAGTTATATCATGACACCTAAAAATTTTCCGGTAAGAGAGAGCTGATACTTGTGTGTAAATATATATAAAACATATTTACGAAGAAAGTTAAAAAATACGAAAATATTGGGTAGAGCCATTTTTTGAAACATCAATTTCCGAGATCTAAAACTGACTTACCTAATGAAGATGAGTGTTAATTTTCCTTTAATAACCACGTAATAGAAGAGAAAGGATATCTAAAATGGGCTTATGTAAAAAATTAAAAAAATATCATTAGAGCCGTTCTTGAGACAACAACTTTTACCAAAACTTGGCATATTGAATTGTTGAACGGAAAACAACAATTACATACAAAAGGATATATAAAAGGGGGTTAATATGGCGAGTTTGAAAAAAAAAACAGCTTTTTTTAAAGAAACGCACTTGCGAGATCTCAAATTGAGCTATTTATACAGGACGCCTGTCAATTTTCTTGAACTAACCAACTATAGCATACGAACGGACATCTAATAGAGTGTTTATATCATAAATTTGAAAAAATCGTTAGAGCCGTTTTTTTTTTTTTAGATATGGGCTTCCGGAAAATACGGTCCCACTTCCAGTATCCAAAATCCCACTTTTGATTTTCTAATTTTCACCAAAAGTTGAAAAAATCATCTGTACAGCAGACGTGTTTCAATTTTGAAATTTCGTAGTTCTATATTTATTAGTTTTGGAAATATGGCAGTCAGAATATTCCCCACATACATACATGCACACACACACTGACCAATCACCAAAAACTACATTTTTGGACTCAGGAGACCTTAAAACATGTAAATCAGGTGAAAACTCCATATCGAATTTTTAGACCGAATACAATACTTCCATTACCTATGGTACTCAGGTAATGGAAGTAAAAAAATATATATTGAGAAATTTCTAAACAGCAAAATTTTGTCAATATTGTTCGTCAATTCAGGAAACAACTAATTTAATTTAGCGAGAAAATACTCAATATAAAATATATTAAATTTCAACAGAAGGGTTTATGTATTTTTTAAATCTTATATGAATTATTAATTTACATTTATAATGTTAGGAGATAAAAAATTATTTATTTATTTAAAAAGCACAGAAATATAATACGAAGTGAATAAATAGTACATATGTAAATTACCTAAGTTTTTATGTATGATTACATTTCAATATAAGGCATAAATGTTGAAAATGAAAAAAATAATCTATGTATGCTCTATTGGTGGCGGAAACATCATCGTTTTAAGGACCGTAAGAAACAAGATACAATGGAAATTAACGATGCGAAAAATCAGATTATCTGAAGATATAATTCTGGGCTTATATAAGATACGTATGTGCGTGAACACGTATATACTATTTCAGATGGAAATTAATGATAGATATAGGTACATAATAAATGCCTTAGGTTGAGAGTTTGTATATCTATAATAGTTTTATATTCAGTATTCAAAGGATTAATTAAAGTAATATAGAAAATTTTTATGCTCAAACAAAGTAAGCATAAACAAAAAAAACTTAATAAAATTTAAAAGAAGAAATGAAAAAAGAAAAAAAAAAAAATATGAGAAGAGAGAAAAAAAAAAAAAAAAAAAAAAGAAAAAAAGAAAAAGTCAGACAAAGTAAATAGTGGTAGAAAAGTGCAGTTAAATTAACTCACCTTGCAATATTTCCCATAAGAAGAAGGTTTTTAGGAGTTTGGATACCTATAATAGTTTCATATTCAAGATTCATCTCCATTAATTCTTCTTCTGTAACACCTTGATCGTTAAATAAGATCCTTCTTATAACCAGTGAGCACTTAACTGTCAACAGATCTGCCAGAGAAAATGGCTCACCGTTCATTGCCCGTATCTCATCCACAGTTTCTTTGAGAGTGTCGTATACAGACCCAGAGAAGTTTTCTTTAATGGCCAACATACCATACTCCTTAAACTTTTGAAGAAAAAATTTTCTTTGGACTCTCCATGATTCACCATTAGCTATGCTGACGGCTGAAAAAACATTTAGAAGGTTAAAGAAATATTTTATAATTATAATTATATCGATTTTATTATTTAGATATGAAAATTTCTCATGCATAGCGGTGAATTATTAAATTCAAGATTAAGCATTATGTTTTAGTACACCAAAAATTAAAAACATTCACACTTTTTTTTATGTCTCATGTAGTTAATCATAGTAAAATTACACTGAGAAAAAATTCTGTAACTAACATCTAGAATCTAAATTATGGCTCTATAGAAAGAATAGTTTCATGTCATCCTTATAAATTCTAATCCCCTTTGAAAGCAAGTTAGAAACCCCTATTAGAATTCTAGAGAGTTTGTCTATATCATCGAGGTCAAACCTATTTGAAAATATCTCCAAATAAATGCGAACAGAAGAGGAGGGTTTCAGCAACTAATCTTGGTTTATGACCCAATTCTGGATAATCAAGCGAGAATTTCTCGCCATACAAAAGATTCTGAATATTCAGAATATTGTTTCACCATCTAGAAATGTATAGACTAGAAATTCTCGATCATTTCGTCTATTCAGTTTATTGGCGTGCCTTATGCGCATAGCTCGGAAACCTATATTTCTGGTTAAGAGATTTAGAAAATGACCACTTTTTCATTCTAAATGAAGGCGGTATGTTTTCTTCTCAGTGTAGGACGAATTATTTGAAAAGTATAGTTTTATTATATACATGTAGTTTATGATTTTAGCTGTAACTTATTGTACTGCCTAAATGTTGCGAGTTCATAGAATTAATTTCGTTTGAAAAGATAGTTTCCAGTTCATTAATAAATAGTAGTAAAAGAATTCTGATCAATCGTATGCAGGCATTTTACTTTTTTTTTTTTAACCTTTTTATGCAATAAAATTAGTAATGTGAAGAAACAAATGCTTTTAAATAATAGTTTATTTAAAGTTAACTAAAATTAGTTATTTATACTCGTTTTAGAATATCAGTAATGTTTTAGAATATTTGGTGAGAACAAATTGACAGAACTAAAAAGCAAAGTAAAATAAAGAAATAAAGAAATAAAGAAAAAAGAAAGAAAAAAGAAGAAAGAAAAAAAATGTGAGTGATGCAGTTGAGTTGCTAAGAAC
Source organism: Salticus scenicus (assembly GCA_963930645.1). Taxonomy (NCBI): domain Eukaryota; kingdom Metazoa; phylum Arthropoda; class Arachnida; order Araneae; family Salticidae; genus Salticus; species Salticus scenicus. The sequence goes on from OZ005653.1 coordinate 156,571,517, forward strand.
GTGTGTAAATACACTGGTCACGATACAAAATTACTGTGCTGAGTGTAACCACATGTTTTTGTGCCAAATCAAAAAGCTTAAGAAATTTAACAAATCTGAGGTTATAATCGAAATCTACATACAAAACTTAATTCACTTACCAAAAACTTTTAATTCATAAATATAGCAAACTCAAAACTTCGAATTTTCGAAGCAGGGGTCGCATTCTCCGCGCTTTTCTTAGGGCGATTTCAGGAATAAGAAATTTCTGCCTTGATTGTAATAACTATATTAATACAGTAATCTTCATGGTACTTTTACAATAACGTGTTGTGATTAAAGAGAATAGAGATTGTTTTATAAAAATACTGGTGACAAAAGATGCAGAAATTTTTCATCCTGAAAAGAGCCCTAAAACATGAGAGAAGAATGCAACCTATGTCAAAGGAGTACTCAATCAAAGAAGAAAATGTAAGCAATTTTTCAAATTTTTAAAACTATCATTGTTTCTTATTTGGTTTGGTTTCTTACAGCTAAATAAATATAACAAAGAAATATTAAAATAAACAGATGTGATAACAATTAGATCGGAATTCAGCTTAAATTTTGCACCTTATACAGGAGAATTTACACACAGTATTACACACATTTAAACATTATTTATTAAAAGTTTGAATATGGAACATCATCAATGTTTGTAATTTAACACGATGTAAAACAAAAGTGTTTAAAAATAATTTAGAATTAAACATTAGAAAAGTTGCAAGTTTGCTGATTCTTATGTAAAATGACCACCTCAATCCAAATATGATTCCCATTATGCCCAGTCACCCACCGTTTTCTCCGGACACTGCCCCCTCCCCAAATTTTTATCACTTTTCGGTAATTTTATGGCCATGAATTTGATTTGGAGAATGAAAAAGAATAAATTTAACACTTAAAAACAAATATATATAATGTTTAATAAATAACATTAATAATATATAAAAAAAATATAAGAAATGTAATATATAATTTCAGTGGCAAATCCTCCCCTAAATTTTCCCTTTGCCGCAAATGTTCATGTTTTAGAATTTTTCAACTCTGTAGCCCCCCAGAACATATTTAACAGTTAAAATAATCCTTTACTCCCTAAAAATCAAATTTATAGCCATAAAATTACCGAAAAGTGATAAAAATAGAGGGCCATCCCTAAAAAACGCTGGGGGATAGAGCAAAATGGGCGTCATATTCGAATTCCGGAGGTCATTTTACATAAGAATTTGCAAAAATGATGTTAGGGGCAATTTTCATGCATAACAGTGTTATTGAAACAATTAATTTTACTTTTGATTTTTGAAAAAGTAATTTTTACTTATTGATATTTTTATTTAATTTAATTTAACATCAAACTTACCTCAATATTATTCTTGGACAGTTAGTTGCTATTTGAATTATGTGGGCGTTAAAACGACATGAAACCAAAAAGGAATCAAACAAGCAATAAGAGAATAAACATTTAAAACACTATTTTGGACAAATTATTTTTAAACTAGGAACAGTTCAGAACGGTGAAAAGAAGTCTTCAGAGGAGACCTTTCCCACCGTTGAGCACCAATGTATGATTTCGTTCGATAGGGGCTATAATAACAAATTTCTTGCGGGTTCCCTATCGTATATTAAAATAAATAATATATATATATATATATATATATATATATATATATATATTATAAAGCTTCTTTCCATATACGGTACTTTGTTCATTAATCGAAGTCCTATTTTCTGGTCTTTGATCATTATAATCATGGATTATTATTTATTATTATTATGTTGAGGTAAATTCAGGTGCACTGTTTTGTGCATGTATACATTTTAGGCACTATAGAAGGCTAGTCAGAGAAAATAGCTGCATAATCTGTTGTAAATTTTTCACAAGAAAAAACAGCATTTTAAGTTTATTTTACTGTAATTTTTGAAATCGTCTGCTATTGTTTTTTGTTATCTGGTTGATCTACAGCTGAGTGCGTCATTATTTTGTTATCCTGAGATTCCGACAAAATGAAGCTGAAACTTCAAGCAGGTGAATTTTAATTTCTGCCCTTTGATTTCTGGTAAGTGCAGTTTTAATTGTTTTGTATTCCTTTATTGATATAAATGTATATGAGACTTACATACTTGATTCACGATTCACAAAGATCGAGTCATAAAGCTTCCATTCTTTTATATAAACTATTGTATAACTATTAAGTATGATAGAAATTTTTATCATGAAATGTAAATTTTTGTATTATTTGTTGAGATAAAGTACAGTATAATTTTTACTTAATCTGACTTTTTTAGCTACTGTATTATTTATAAAAGTTTATAGATTCCTTGTTCTATTTTAAATCCTGTTGTTATTTTTCTTACTGGTTTCAAACTTATGAAATTAGTATATAAAATACAAACGTGAATTTAAAAAGAGTCTTCTAGAATTTTTTGCATTTTCTCAATGAATATTAAACTCGTTCTATTCTTGTGAAAAGGTCGGCCGGTCATCGATTTTCGATAAGAGTCAGTTTTAAATTTGATTATTTTTGTCAGGTTTTAAAAATGCCGATTTTTATAGGCTTAGTTTTCCGACTTGAATTTCTTCCTGGCATTATTTATTTATTTATTTATTTTAATTTTTGCTAATAAGTGTTTAATTCCATTTATTTTTTCAGAATAAAACAGAAATGTTTAATTTATTATTCTCATTGAAACTACCTTTAAATCATGATTTTCTTATTTTAACTTCAAGTGTTAGTTACATTTCAATTTATTTATCGGACATTTTACATTAACATATACATATTTCAAAAATTTTAATATAAATTGGCTCATTGCATGAAAAAATAATGAATTACTGAGGGAGTTTTCTCAAAATTTTTTCTACTTTTCATAATTTAATAATATTTTTTCGCATTTGTTTTCCTTGTATGTGAAACATTTTGCACAAAAAGGAAATATGAAATTCATTGAACGAGATTTTAATATGGTTGTTAATGCATAAGAAAGTAGAGAAATATCATTTAAAAACTTTTCTAAATTTTATGTTAAAATGCAAATTCCTACTTATTATTATTATCATTATTATTTTAAAGTGGTTGCACTCCCTAAATAATGGATAACAGTATAAGCATGAAAATGTATGCATTTGTCCATGTCCTTATATCTTTACCATTCCTAAAGTTCTCGTTATATACAGCTTACTCTTTTCAGTTTTTTTTTTTTTTTTTTTTTTTTTAGCTAATGCAAAAAAAAAAATGAAAATCTGAAAATGTAAAATGTTTCAAAATCAAAAGCTGGCAATTTCTGAAAAAGAAGAGAAAAAAAAAGTTTTTTCTTCTTCTTCTTTTATTTAATTGTTTTTATGGAATAGCGTTCTAAATGATGATCCCATCTCACCTCAGGAAGGACATGTCTAATCACTATCATAGATTACTAGGGGAAAAAAAAAAAAAAAAAAAGGTAAATAAATAATGAAAAGATCATTACCAACTAAGTGAAATACTTAGAATAAAATTGAACATTTTCGGAAAATTAGAAAAACCCTTATTTATTTATTTATTTATTTTTAAATATATATATATATATATATATATATAACTTATTCAATCCATTTTTTTTTCTTTTTTAAACAAAAAAGCTGTTAAGCTGAATTTAAATTTAGTTCAGTTTTGAAAAACCTGTTTGCCTTATGAATAAAGAATAAAAGATATCTTTTTACTGAAATATTTTTGAATTTTTTGAATTTTTTTTTTTTAATAATAATAATAATAATAATAATAATAAAAACAATTTTGGAACTAAACAAAGCTGGCCATTTGAAAAAAAAAAAAAAAAAAAAAAAAAAAAAGGATAATTTTACAGCAAATTTAAGTTTAATCATACCATATATGTAACCTTTAGAATTAATATTTTAAATTTCCAATTTTAAAATTATCCCCATTTTATTTTTAAATTATAAATTATGAGTACTCAAAAACTCCATTTTTAAAAAAACCTGAAAGTTTGTTAATGTGAAACCCTATATGTACTTAATAAATAAATTATAACTGCATATTCTAATTTTGCTTAAAAGTTTTTCGAATTTTACTGAATACATGCGTAAATTAATTTTGACAAAATATGGAATAATAATATATAGTCGTTTACAGTTTACAAACATTAAGCATTAAACATTAATAATTATTAATACAAGTATTAAAAACAATTGTATAAAGAACATATTATTATTATTGAAAATAAAATGTTTAACCATTCCTTTATATGTTTATTTAATCTAAAAAAAATTTTTTTTTTAAGGATTAATTTGCTTAAAATCTAAGTTGTCCTAACTACCCTAACTAACCATAATTGAACGAAATTTTAAAAGTAATAAATGTCTCTGAACTTCTTTTCCCTAAAAGGTCTTTTTATTAACGTAACTATTTTTCTAATATATTGTGCAAAATTTATAATAATTTGTTTTCGCATGTCCATATAAATCAGTGGTTCAGAATAGTCCTTTAAACAAACATGAAATGAACATTTTAATATGTCTTTGAAGGAAGGGGAAGAGACAGTTTCTTGTTACTCTTGACAAGCAGGTGTCTCTTTCTCGGTATTAAACAATTTTTGAACAATAACCTTTATTTATTTATTTATTTATTTATTTATTTTGTGGAAAATGAAGTATATATATTTTTAAATAAAGTGAACAACTAAATAACAGTGTTTATTGGGTTAATAAGTGATTTCTTTAGCTTGTGAAATCACCTAATGAAATGTCTATGTCATATAAACAATAAAAATTGTTTGCTAGAAGGTATGTTGAGTGTTCAGGTACTGAAGCTATTACAACAGCAATATTTGAATTGGATGAAGAGAAATATGCATCATATATTCTATATGGGAAGCTGGGGAGTTAATAAAAATGTATATACCTTTAAGAAAATGTAATTTGAATTACTGGGTTAAAAAAGAAAAAAAAAAAAAGTTTGTGTGGCGGTGTTGGGTTAAGACAAATTGACTGCGGTAGGGTCCTAGACCTAAAGAGAGTACCCTCACTAGTACTTTTTTTCCGGAATCCTAGACCATACTTATGCAAGTTTTGGAAAAAAAACTACGGGAAATTCCGAACGTCTAGGTCTAGGCAAACGAGCGTGACCGGGGATCGACCCTGCTGCCTCACGTCTACCTGCTGTGAGAGTTGAAACTCTTGGCCACTGATGAAGCGGGTTAAAACCAATATTTCTCATAATAATATAAGAAAAAATAATATAAGGGTATTACTGAGGCAAAGCTAATGCTAAAAGCAGATTTTGTTTTACAAATAAATTTTGAATTTGATGAAAATTGATCAGTTTTTCTGCAATGAAATTTAAAATGAAATTTTAGATGAAATTATGAAGTTATTCTCGTCCGTTATACATAAGGTTGCGTGTATATACATACATATATAGCCCTATGCTGTTTCTTTGTGTGTAATATTTTCAAAGGTAAAACACAATTCCTTTCAGATTATTTTTTTCTAGAAGGAAAATTTTTATCTCTTTTATTCTAGCTGCTTGATGAATATCAACCCGAGCATGGATAAAAAAAAAAAAAAAAGTGGAATTATGCCACGTGTGTTGTAATTATTGATGAATAACATATTTGTAAATAAATGTCATATAGCCTTTTTAATAAATGTATGTAAGTTCGTAGAAAAATTAAACATTTTTAATTACAGTTTTCACGTGGTTTTACTGTAATTATGTTCCGCATTAATATTTTAGATAAATACGTTTTAGCTTCTTCGTTTTACATCTCGTTTAGCTTTTTCGTTTTACATTTAAATGCAAGAATAGTATAAATGAAATGTTGAATCGGCATCAACACTTATAAAAAGAATGAAAATGGGGAAGGGGCTTTTGATTAATTTTCTTTAAAAAATTACTCATATATATATATATATATATGTATAAAGAAAAAATTTAAAATTATAATACAATTACAAAGTGAAATTTATCGTTATTGAAAAAGCTCAGATGTTAATACTTTTATCGATTAATCGATGTTTGCAATGAATTAATTTAATTTTAATTTCTTTGTTTTGATGGCAACAGTTTATTCCCTATGTTGGTTAATCTGATTTTTTTTTTCCATTTTTCTATCTGGTTTCCTTGAACGTTTGATTTAATAATTTATTTCATTTTTCATTCAACATGGTTTTGCTGCTCGATTGAAGCATGAACAATATATTTTTGCTATTGTTAGCTATATTTTTTTACGAAATCTTGCAGCATTCTCTCTGCTTTAAAGCAATACATGCTTCCTGATGAGATAATTCTTCTAATTTTAAGCATTTTTTATTCCAATTAATATTTATGTAGTTCTTTATTTTTTTTTTTCTTACTTTTTAAATGGATTCTTAATTCCTGTATCACTTTTATACATTTAATGAGTTCCTTCATCAGTTTTCTCCGTCAATATGTGTATGGTCCTTTTACTTATGTGGGTGTAAGTAATTTAATTGGTTTTGTCTCTTATTGGATCTATATGCATTGTAACATTTCTGTGCTAGTTTTTATACTGTGTTACAATCAGTCTTATTTTTGTTGTGTTGGTTTTAGCATGTATCTGTTAAATGCTATAAATTTAATGTTAAAATTTATTATGATATCTATCACATATCTATTTTTCAACTTATTTACCATACATATTTTCCAACATATATGGTAAATAAGTTGAAAATTATCATTTAAATACATTCAATATCACCTTTATTCTACCTATTTATTTGTTCTAAAATCCAAGATTGCATGTTTTGACACATTTATAAAATCATTTTTATTCATAAATGTTCAAAGATTGCAACTACATACATTCAGATTTCAAAAATTATTTTGCATATATACATAGTATAATTAATGAAGAGTTTTTCTCAGTTATTTCAAAATTTATGAATTTCTGTCAAAAGGGAAACAAAATCATCTTTTAAATACACCTTATCAGCAATGACTATTAATAAAAAAATATTATGTTATAAACAAAATGTTACCATTTTTCCTATCACTTATTGTAAATATATACATGTTTTCTTTTACGGTAGTTTTAAAACAGAAAATTAGCTATAAAATTACAATATTTCTTACTTTCTCTTACCCATAAGGTAGAGAAAGTATTTGTTCTTAGGTCAAAATTTCGAAAGTGAGATTTTGTTATATTTACACGTTTTAAGGTCCCCTGAATCCAAAAATCCTGTTTTTAGCGGTAGGTCTGTCTGTGTGTCTGTCTGTTATCAGTATATCTCAGGAACAAATAATAGCAGAAAGTCCAAACTTGGTATTCTAAATGTGTATCGTATAAGGATGTTACACTAAGCTATTCGTTGACATGAAGCAAATCGTTCGTGTACAGTGACAACCAAGAGAATTCATATACATTACATCTATGGGGGAAATTGCAGGTAAGTAGAATTTAACGTCAATAGACTGCACTAAACCAAATTAAATTAATATGTATTTTTATATGCGTAAAAACATGTCTCATACAGAATATGGTAGGAATATCATTCACTGTTCGTTTAGAGGGCTACACATACGTTTTCGATACCACAAGGTATATTTTTCAGACTGTTTCAATTATTACGCAATCTTCAACTTTTCATATATTTTCATTTTTCATTTTAGCGCTATCTACGGATTATCGGGAAAATTCAGTTTTTTCTTTACTGTATTTCTGAAGTAGCTTTAACCATATTTTCGGCAAATTTATATGATATTTTATTAGACACAATTTTTTTGCAAATTAAAATTTCTATTGTTTTCCGTATGATAACCAGATTAATTTTTTAGCCTAAGTTTTATTATCCAGCTATCATAAGAAAAACAACATAAATTTTTACCATAAAAAATACTATAAATGTATGTGTGTAATGAAACATCATATAAGTTTCCAAAAAATATGGTTATATATCTGCTGCAGAGATACTATAAAGAAAAACTGAATTTGCCTGATAACCCACAGATGCCGAAAAATAAAAATGTATAAAAAATGAAAGATAATGTGATAATTGCGAGGTATCGAAACATATCTTAATTTTTAACTTTAAAATTGCACTTTTAGCAAATAAAACAATGTATCTGCAAATGTGCTATAAAAACTAAAATACAAAACTGCTGTAAAAAACTGTAGAAAAAGCAGTAAAATCTACAGTTTTACAGTAAAAGCTAAAATACAAAACAACTGTTTTAAAAAAAAAATAGCAGAAAAATGCTGTAAAATTTACAAAAAAACTGTAAAAGCTAAAATACAAAATTGCTATAAAAATAACAACAGAAAATACTGTAAAGTTTACAAAGCTGCTGTTTACTTATGAAAAACGCAGTTGCTGTAAATTAACAGCAAAATATGCTGGCACCCATATTAACCGCATTTTTTGCTGTAATTTTACAGTTTTTTTTTTTTTTTTTTTTTACAGTGTTCGAATAAGTTATCAAGAGTGGTGTGCAGGACAATTTTCCGAATAATTTGAAATAAATTTTAAAATTTAGTAACAGCTTTAAATATTTCGTGAAAGTAGCTACAATATTCAAATAAGCGTTGTTAGTCCCTTCTCACACAGAACTTTATGACAACTAAAAATGATTCTGAAGTTATTTTGAAATTTTCTTTAAAAATTTTTGACAATGCTTAAATGCAGTGCCTCATACCATAAACAAGAAATTGTAATAATACGTCTATGGCAATGTTAGACTGTATAAAGTAGTGTGAGTTCTATATGAGATTATATTTAAAAAAAAAAAATAAGAAGAAGAATTGTTTGGATCGAAATTATACCCATTTCATAGCGAATACGTCATATGTCAAAATTGTCATGTGCATAGTTTTTATCAAGGCCTCAACGAAATTTATTAACTAACTTTATTATCCACATTGTCTTAAAACTTATTATTATTACAATAAAGCACCGTTTATACGTCTTTTACATTTATACGTCCTTTCAGTGAAGTCCCGATTCATTTTTATTCATTTTAATGCAAAATTTCTTCGTTTATACGCCGCTAATATCGGTTATGCGTCTTTCCCACTTTACTAAAATTCACAAAATTTCTCGACCTGTCATTGTTTTCCATTCTAAATAAAACGTGCTTTTCCTAGAAAGCAATCTTAAATACAGGAACACAGAAAAGATAGAAGAATACTGATCAAAGAATCAATTGAATTCACAGTAGAATTTTTAATACTCATAGACAAGCAGCAAATCAGACGACTATTAATGATTTTTAATGTTATTAAATAACTATCTGCATGGGCATAAATCGTATGCTTATTATTAAAGGTACGCAATATATATAATTAATATTTAAAATGTGTTCATATAGTTCTTAAGAAATGTAATATATTACTTAATATATGATATATCTAATTAGTACCCAGTCATGCATTAATAGTATAATTTTTCTTACATATATAAAATTCTTTTTAATTAATTATTGTCATTAAAAATATATATAATATACATTTACTAACTTAAGAAACTTTATTAATTAGTATTTTCATATAAATTTTGCTTGAGTGTCGTTAAATTTGTAGTAATGAAAGTGTTATTATTAAAATTTCGATTATACGTCTTTTCCTTTATACGTCCTTTCAAGTCAGTCCGTTGAAAGACGTATAAACGGTGCTTTACTGTATTTGATTTGCTTATTATCATCACTATCACCATCATCATCATTATAATTATTTTAGAACTTAATGATAGGATTTGCGAACTTTCAAAAATGTTATTTTCTTTAAGTAATAAACTTAAGATGTTAAGAAATTCAATAATATAAGTCACGAAATCCTTATTAATATAGAAGGGGAAAAAAAAATCTTCGCAATTCACTACTACTAAATCAAAAGTATGATTAAAAATTTAAAAACTTGGATTTATTATTAGCCGTTTTTACTGTTTTAATAAAAGAAAGTTTATGTTTCTTTGTACAGTTTTGCGAGGATATTATGACTCGCATGTTACACCGATATGGAATTAAACTAGAATGATAAGTTTTGGGTTTAACAAAGGAATATGATATACGCCGAGTAATTATTAACACGTTAATCGCCATGTCAGTCATTATGTGCCTGACGCATTTTTAACACGCATTTTAAACTAAATTGTCTAATAAAGTTACCATGGCCCATGTGAAAATTTTTCTGATATTATCGTGGCGATTAACGTGTTAAATATAAATTTTGCATGTCAAAATACGATTTTTGAATTTTCCATTATTATTTTTTTAACTCAACACCATAGGATTCTGAAGATTGTTAATACGTTGCCGGTAAATGAAAATGGTTTTTTACCTATAGGTTGCTATGATTCTCAGTGATATGCTAACAGTACCAGTAAAAAAATATATTGGATCCATTCCTTAATTTATTTAATTCAGTTTTTTTTTTTTTTTTTTTAATATGTATGAACTCATTATTTCCTAAAACCACATCATATTTTTACAAAAATTTGGCAATTGTCTTAAATTATCATTATTATAAATTGCTAAAAATTTGTACGTAATTCGACAATAAATATCAGCGTTATAAATTAATTATTTTTATTTGACTATAAATACATTTTTATATTGCCTGCAAATTATGTTTTTAAAATTCGTTTTAGTCGACTCCGATTTTTCAATTATATAATCTTCGGATACACCAGAAATTATTTGTATCAATTGTGTGATGTCACTTATGTTTCGATTCACTAGTATATAACATATATCTTGTGAAATACTGTTTAATATTTATTTTCCTACTAGTCGGTCTCCGGTAAGAATGCAAGAGTTTACATCTTAAGATGGAATTCTTACACGACAATTTTAGTCAATAATTTATGTTATTCAATCTAAAAAAGTTACTGTACCAATATTGTCGAAATTATTGATAAAAAACAGTAATTCAGAGTTCCGTCTCTAGACGGAAATTCTTGCACCTATGGTCTGCTCCCGCCGAGTGCTTGATTTTTACACATGTATTTCCAAATTTATTTCTCCTTGCCAGTTTAAATTAATAAATATTATTTTACATGATATATATGTATGAAGAATGACATCTTTTACGTCATGTTTTCTCCGATCGTAGCTGCTGTGTACTATTCTGAAAATTTTAAAATGAAAGTTCCTCTGCAAAAGAACTAATGAATTTTTTTTATATTTAATTTATTATTTGAATCAATAAATGGATCTCCAAAACTATACAAAGCCTGGATAAATTTTTCTTTTCTTTCATTCAATACATTGTCACAATTCTAATTTTTTTTTATTTCTGTTAAATTTTCGTTTTTTTTCACTATTTTATTTGTTTAAAATGCATGCATGGGAACTATAGATAAAATTTTGCTTTCTTTATTTTAATACATTGTTATAGTTGTGATGTTAATTTCAAGCATGACCCACGGAAAATTAAGGCGGGAATTTACTGCGATTAAATTTTTCAATAAAATTATTTTCACTATTTGTCAATGAACTGTTGTAGGACCTGAAACAGGAAAAAAGCGCCGCAGGTGCCACCGAGCGGAAGTTTCGTAAAGTCGGATTTTTCAAGGATCGCTAACCAGGTCTTCGAAGGCGGCTAGTTTTGTAATAAGGATCAGTCGAGACATTCAAATACCAATACTCAACCCATGATCTGCTAGCTTCTTGTAGAATAGTAACTGTATTTTGAATGTCAATAGAGTTGAAAAATACATTTTTTTTTTTTCAAAATATGTGATTGAGCGGTATGTATTTCTTGTCTTGAAATCTTATAACTTAATTTTTTATCATTAGTGGTTTATAAAGTTTTATTTCCTTTTTAAAATATTTTTAAAATACTTTAAAATATTTTTAAAATATATATATAGGTTTAATCGAAAAGTTACGCATGACAAAATACTACAACACGTAAAAAATGTATTGTTAGCAAAGTAAAAGTCACTAATGATAAAAAATTATGCTATAAGATTTCAAGAAAAGAAATATATACTATTCAATCACATATTTTCAATAAAAATACATTTTTCAACGCTATTGTCATTAAAAATAAAGTTACTTTTCTATAAGAAGCAACAAACGATAACAAAGCATATTTATGTTTAGAGCCCCGAAGTAAGTTATTTTGGGGCATGCGCTCTCTTATTGAATGCATATCTCACACCCACTGATAGGATCGCTACAGTCGTATTTTTGACTTTTATGTAAACAGTCTTGCAACGCTTGTATGTAATCAGCTTTGACATTAACATTAATTATCATAAGAAAGTGAAAATAATAATAATAATAGTAATAACAATAAAATGCATACCTTCATCAAAAGTGTACGTTAACAATCCGTAGCCAGTGAACCTATCACCGAAACAGTCTGATTTAGTTATATGGGCTTCTTTGATAAGTTTCAAACTATTTAAACTAACAAATAAATTTCCAGTGACAGTAAAACTGTATATCTCGCCATATTTGTCACGAAGTTCTCGCAGTTGTCCATTAAGATCTTCTGCTTTGAAAAATGGCCAGTATCCTAGAATCGGTATACCCCATGGTCCAGGAGGGACACCACGATATTGCCAGAAGCAGTAGTAAAATATGACTATGACGAGAAGCGTTACTGCGATAATCTGCAAATTAGACAATTCAGGAATCAAACTGAAAATTGTACCATATGAAGCCATTCTTTCTGTAATACGAGTAAGCTATTGCAATAAGTATATGCGCAAATTATATTATATGTATCACATTCCCATTTCTTATATTAAGAGGTTCCACTAGTCTTGTGAAAATGTTTCAGCTATTTCAATGAATCTAAAAAATAAATAAATAAATAAATAAATAATCTATTAAATTCCTTACAAAACATAATATATTAATAAAATGTTTAATACGTGGATAAATAAATAATAAGGATATTTTTTAATGATATAGCTGGCGAAATTTTATAGTTTTAAAGGAATCACTGCAAATTTTAAATAAAAGTTGCAATGACTCTTTTTAAATATCTAATCTAAAATTAAAAATTTACAATTGTTTCAAAGATAAATAAAAGAGAAATGTGATAAAAAAAAAAAAAAAAATAATAATAATAATAATCTGGAGTGGCTCCACTCGACTTTCCGAACTTTAAGTAATTAACGGTTGTATAAATAAATTAAAGTAAGTATAGTATTTTATGGGCAGGAGAAGATTTATGATTAAGCCATAACTAGGATATGACGAGGCGTTTCATTTTAAACACATAAAATTTAATAGATGACTACGACAATTACAGATGAAATACACAAGTAACATAAACGACTACATTTTGAAGACTGATCTGTTTTAGCAGAGATAAAAGTAAAGGGAATTTAACAGATCACTGATTGGACAATACAGTTTACAGGTACATGTACATTTACGTGACGTCACTTACCACAAGACCAATAGATTGAATCAGGAATACAATGGCGAAATACACCACAACTCTCCTCCCCGTAATTCCGTATACCATACCTGATGGGAGGTTTTCTTACTCTAGATGATCTTCTTACAACCTGTTCAGAAAAAGATAAGTTAGTATGTTTAAAGTTTGAATGTTCAGATTTTAGTTCTTTATTTACAGTACTGTTGATATTTTTATCACAGTCAATTTCTCCAGGCTTTGTAGACACTGATCTACTGTCGGTTGGCACTGGATCTGGTGTAATGGAAGGATTGGTTGGCACTGGATCTGGTGTAATGGCAGGATTGGTTGGCACTGGATCTGGTATAATGGCAGGATCGGTTGGCACAGGATCTGGTATAATGGCAGGATTCCTACCAGACTTAGATTCTCCATTGCTTTGTAGGTGTGGACTCTTGCTATCGGGAACCATGGAAATATTTGCACCATGACTTGTAGTTTCCTCCAGTTGTACTCTGGAACCTACACTTTTCAGTTGATCAACGTGTCTTTTCCATACACATGAACCTACTTGAATTTTGTAATGCAGTTTACCTAGTCTGGCAATTACTTTACCTATTTTCCATTTATCTCCTGATGTGTAATTGCGTACTGCAACTTTTTCATTTATTTGGAATTCTCTTATCTTTTTCTTGTTAAAAACATTTTTATGTTGTTTGTTTTCAACATAATTTTTAACATTTGGTACAAGTAAATCCAGTTTTGATCTGATATTTCTCTTGAGAAATAATGATGCGGGACTCTCCCCTGTTGTAATATGAGGCATTATTCGGTATTGGAATAGAAATTCGTTTAACTTAAATTGGAGATTTCCGGGTTCTGAACTTAAGGATTTCAATCCTTTTTTAATTATTTGGACATATCTTTCAGCCTGACCATTTGTAGAGGGATGATATGGTGCAGTTAAGCTATGTTTTATGCCTTTACTTTGTAGAAAATGTTCGAATTGTTCTGAAATGAATTGTGGCCCATTATCAGACACAAGGGACACAGGATAGCCATATCTGGCAAAAAGCGAAGAAAGACAGTTTATAGTGTTCTCAGCAGTAGTATTAGGAACAATGAACACTTCTGTCCATTTACTGTGGGCATCTACTACGATTAAAAACATTTTCCCCATCATTGGACCAAAAAAGTCTACATGTATTCTGTTCCAAGGTGTTGTAGGCCATTCCCAGTGATGGTTGTCCATTTTAGGAGGATTTTGTTTTAATTTAAAACAAACAGAACAGTGTTTTGCTAAATCCTCAATGTCTTTATCAATACCTGGCCACCATACAAAACTACGTGCCAGTGCTTTCATTTTAACTATGCCAAAATGGCGAAAATGTAAATCTTGTAAAACCTTTTTTCTATGAACAGTCGGAATTACAACACGATTTCCTTGTAATATACAGTTATTGAGTAATGAAAAATCTTCTTGTTTATGTCCGAAAATTAAGTAATTTGGCATCTGTGTGCCTGATATTAAATGTCGGCACATTTCTTTCAATACTGGATCTCGTTTAGAACTTGCACACAACGTTTTTGTAGTTAAAGGCAACGTAGTGATCTGATGAATAAATAAACAATCGGATTCATCAGTGTTGCCAAATAAATTTGGTGACAAAGTTGGTGACACTTTTTCTGGCTGTAGCGAATCGGACGACGGCAGCAGTAAGTCTTCACTACGTAATGGAAGACGTGATAGAGCATCGGCATTTCCGTGCTCTGCAGATATTTTATATTTAATATCATAATTAAATGTTTGTAAGTATAATGCATATCTTTGCATTCTAGCTGCCGAAAGTACCGGAATACTTTTTACGGGTGAAAATATGGAAACTAGGGTTTTACTATCAGTAAACAGTGTAAATCTCTTACCATATAAAAATTGAAAAAATGTCTTTACTCCAAAAATTATTGATAACGCTTCTTTATCTACCTGACTATACCGCTTTTCTGCAGAAGACAAAGTTCTAAAAGCAAAAGCTATGGGTTTTTCGGAGTTATCTGGCATTGTATGCGAAAGTACTGCCGAAATTCCATAAGGAGAAGCATCAGTGGCTAAAATTAAGGGTAATTTAGGATTAAAGTGGGTGAGAATCCTTTCGGAAGTAATTTCCTGTTGAATTGCATTAAATGAATTTTCACATTTTTTAGTCCACTGAAAATTTACATTTTTACGTAATAATTCATTTAGAGGATAAGCAATCGTAGATAATTTAGGAACAAATCTAGAATAGTAAGATACTAAGCCTAAGAATGCTTTTACCTGAGTTACGTTTTTAGGTATTGGAGCATTTAAAATAGCAGAAATTTTTTTTTGCGTTTTGTGTATGCCATTTTTATCAATTTTGTAACCGCAGTATGTAATTTCATCATTCATGAAAAAAGATTTTTCTTTATTTATTTTAAGATTATATTCACGTAACCTTTCTAACACTTGTTTTAATTGCTCTAAATGTATTTCATCCGTTTCCCCTGAGATACAAATATCATCGATAAAAACTGAAATACCCTCTATACCTTTTAAAATTTGTTCTATAGTTCTCTGCCATATTGCTGGCGAACTGGCAATCCCGTATGGTAATCGCGTAAATTGAAATAAGCCTTTAGGAGTGTTAATTGTAAGTAATTCTTGTGAATTTTTCTCTACCGGTAAATGCAAGTATGCTTGATTTAAATCTATCTTTGTAAAATGTAAGCCACCCCCTAAAGTTGCTAATATATCTTCAATTTTTGGTAGCGGGTATTTGTCAACTTTTAAAAATTTATTTACCGTGACTTTAAAATCGCTTCACAAACGAATTTTACCATTAGGTTTTACCACCGGAACAATGGGTGTTGCCCATTTACTAGTACTAACAGCTTTTATTATCCCTTCACTTTCTAATCTTTCCAATTCTTCATTTACTGCATTCCTTAATGCATACGTAACTGTTCGCGATTTACAAAATATTGGTGATGAGTCTTTCTCTAAATGTAATTCAGCTTTAACATTTTTAATTTCACCTACGTTATTTGTAAATAAATCCGGAAATTCATTCAGTAAATTATTTAAATTTTCCGCAATTTGTACTTTGTTTACCGGAACAGTTTGTAAATTGTTTGGGAATATATTAAATGTAGTTATCCAATCCCTACCTAGCAATAAAGGAAAATTGTCTTTTTTAACTAAATATATCTTAACATTCCTAGTTTTGTTTTCGTAAGTTACATTTACTCTAACAAATCCCTCGGGCTGGAAAATTTCTCCAGTAGCTGTTTTTAATTGTATATCAGCAGGAAACATTTTATGTTCTGGAAATAATCTCCGAAAACGATTTATCGGTACGGCGGAAATCGCCAATCCTGTATCAAGCTCCATTTCTGCTTTAGCACTATTTTCTATCTAAACCCAAATTTTTATAGGTTTAGTGCCTTCAGATTGTAATGACTAAATGTCTACAGTATCAAGAACGTTTACACTTTTCTTTTGAGTAACATTGTTTTGTGCGTTCCGACATACCTTACTCAAATGACCACGTTTCTTACAAAAATTGCAAACTGCATTAATAAATTTACAAACATTTGCTAAATGAGAGCTATTTCCACAACGATAACAATAAGTTTTACTTTTATTTGTACTCGTAGTTTTGTTCACATTTTGTTTACTTAAGTTATTTTGAGAATAATTTTGTTTTGGTTTCCTAGCACTAACAGAAACTTTATTCAAATTCAAATTTTTATTTTGTAATTCTATCATGTCATTTTCAGTACTTTGCATAGTTACGGCTTGTTCTACTGCTTTTTCAAAAGTCAAATCTTCAACCTGAGACATTAATTTACTTTGGATTGTTTCATTTTTTAATCCGCGTAAAAATTGTTCTAACAAATTTTCTGACAGCGATTCGCCTGTAAACGCGCAATGTGTTGTAAATTTCTTTAAACGAACACTAAAATCTTGAACTGATTCAGAATCTCCTTGAAAACATTTTCTAAATTTAATGCGTTCTGTAATTTTGTTAGGAATTTTACATAGATGTTTTGTTAAGACATCTACTAATTCAGTGTAAGTTTTTGATTCAGGAAGATCTGGGAACAATAAATTTGTAAGTAAATTATATAATTTCGGTCCTATAAAAGTAATTAAAGCACTAAGTTTTTTTTCATCTTTAATATCAAACAATATAAAATTCTGTTCTAATCGTCGAATATAAGTGTCAAAAGACTCAACAGAATCATTGAATTCTTTAAAATTTTGAAACAATTTTAATCAAAATATGCTACTTCTAATAATAAAAAGATGCAATCAAATAAAAGAACAGAAAGGAAAAAATAAAATTAATGTGTAAATACCTTTTTTCCTCTCTTTCTCGAAAAATAAAAAATCGCAGATCCTCGCTGACAATAATTACGCTCACTGGCGCCTAAATCGTACCTGCCCGCCACCAGACAATGATATTAACTGCTGCTGTCTCCGACCGCATTATGATTCATTTCAATAAATAATTTTCTTTATGAAATAAGTAGATTTTGAATAAACACATATGCAGAAGATATTCCGTTCTTTTTTATGAACTGCAGATTTCATTCTTAATTATCTTCAAGTAGATATTTGTAAATGTATAAGAGCAAAACTTTTTTGCTTTTTTCTTTTTCTTTATTCCTGGTCGCCATTATAGTATTTTATGGGCAGGAGAAGATTTATGATTAAGCCATAACTAGGATATGACGAGGCGTTTCATTTTAAACACATAAAATTTAATAGATGACTACGACAATTACAGATGAAATATACAAGTAACATAAACGACTACATTTTGAAGACTGATCTGTTTTAGCAGAGATAAAAGTAAAGGGAATTTAACAGATCACTGATTGGACAATACAGTTTACAGGTACATGTACATTTACGTGACGTCACTTACCACAAGACCAATAGATTGAATCAGGAATACAATGGCGAAATACACCACAGTAAGATAAGACGTTAAATAAATAAAAGTGAAAATTATAATAGGGTGTTTGAGTATTTTTCTCCATTGTTTAATTTTACGCTATTGCACTTCAAATAATTTGAACCCATAGATCATAATGATAGTAATTTTTCGTTGTGTCCCTGTAAAAAATCTATAAATGCTAGATTCACCAAAATCTATACAGTCCGTGCAACAGTGACTTATAACATGTGTATAAATTTTCAGCTCAGACGAATATGGCGTTTAGACATTATCGTACTAAATAATTTCGGCCCATAGATCATAATGATGAATATTTTTTCTTTGTATCCCTCTAAAAAAGACTATAAGTGCTAGATTCATCAAAATCTATACAGTTTGTGACACAATGACTTATAAAATGTGTATAAATTTTCAGTTCAAATGACTGAGACGTTTAGACTCTACTGCACTTTAAATAATTTGGGCCCATAGACCATAATCATAAAGAATTTTCAGTTGTGTCTTTGTAAAAGAACTGCATTTGCTAGATTCACCAAAATTTATAAATTTCGTTCAACGATGACCTATAGCATGTGCATAAATTTTCAGCTCAAATGAATAAGGTGTTTAGATGCTATCACAGTTTAAAAAATTTGAGCCCGTAGATCATAATGATAAAGAATTTTTCTTTGTATCCCTGTAAAAAAACTATAAGTGCTAAATTCACCAAAATCAAGAGGATTCGTGCTATGATGACCTACGTACCAAATTTCAGTCCATTCTAACAAAGTGTTCAGGCTCTATCGTGCTCACTCACACACATACATACATACATCATCGTAAAAACAGGAAAAATTAACCAAAACGTATAGAAACATCAAAATCTCAGAGTCGGATTTTTGATATGATTACAGTACTTTCCTTAGATATGTATGTTCAGAAAGTAAAAAATTACCGTAGTTAAAATTTTTTAACCCTTTATCTACCGTATTATGAAGTAGATAAAAATCGTATTTGAAACATATATTTTTAGTTGCTTAAGAGTATTATTTAAAGATATACGCAAAAAAATTTTTTTACATCACCTCATCGTAATAATTAATGAGGATTTTGTTAAGTGGTACTTCATTATACCACTGGCACATAGAATTCGAAAAAGGTATTTCGACCTTACAAAAGTGTTAAAAAAAAAGAAATCCTTTTTGAGTTCTTTATATTTTTTCTACGATTGGTGGGAGAATCTTGAAATAGGGGAAAGTAGCCTAAAATGATCCCCTATGGAAAAATCTTGTGTAAAATAACATTAATGTTTAAATAAAATTTAAGGCATTTGCTACTTTGTTTTGCACTATATTTTGCATTATAAACACATTTTAATAATATTTTAAACCCAAATTGAGTAATTGGGAAAGAAAACAAACAGATTTTTAAAAAAGTGTCCAAAGGATCATTATACCCTCACCAAAGGGCAAAATGATTCCTTCATTTTAAAATAAGTGTAAACTGTCTTTTATCGGAAAAATAAAGGATATAAAAGTAATTATGACAATACATAATGAAATAAAATAAGTAAACTAGGTCATATTTCTGTACATGAAAGACTGTATATCTAAATAAATAGGACAGTTAGTACTCACCTTATGAGAGAAGTTATAAAATCCACTTTTTGAAAGAATTAAATTCGTAGTCGCGTAAATACTGAGATTGCTTGAATACCGTAATTGTTTCTTGTTGACTTGGTACAGCTAATTTATGTATTACCCTAGAGCAGTAGTGATTCTCAACCTTTTTTTCGTCGCGGCACGCTTTTAACGATTTCAAAATTTGGCGGCACACATTTCACTTGGGGCAAATATTTCATTTTATCAAAAGTCACAGTTATAGAAGATAAAAACAATTAAAAATATGGTATTTAACTGTAAAAACAACAGTTTTCTTTTGCAGTGTACTTTTCTTTAATTTAAACAGACTTAACTCGTAATAAAAAAAGAAGCATTATAAACTACATTCATTTCTAAAATTTGGCGGCATACAAAAGTGCCGCGGCACAGTGGTTGAGAAACACTGCCCTAGAGATAGCGTTATCTGTCTGGAAGAAAACCCATGTGGATCATTTTGTCTGCAAGGAGGATCAATAAAAATTGCTACACATATCGTGTAGTTCTGTTTAATAAGATTGAAGTAAGGTACATACGTTCTATTCTTATAAATATATGTGTTTAACATTTCTTTCATAAATCGTATTTTAAATCTTTTTAAACTAATGGTAAAAAATACTTTATTTTAAAGTACCGTCGGTAAATAAAGTGTCAATACATTATTTGTTCTATCTAGTTGTAAATTATTGTACAGAAGCCCATCCAGGTTTTACTTATTTAATTGTAATTATTATTGTTATTATTTGAATAACGAAATATTTTTGTAAAATTTTTTATCTATTTTTGCGGAAAAAAATATCGTGTAAAACTTTCCATTATAATATAATCCTTTTATATAGTATTTAATATTAAGTTAATAGCGCTTCCTTCAACTAAATATACATATTATTTTAAAATAATTCTAACAACATGGAAAAATTTTATAAAAAAGATCTCTTTTAAAAAAGAAAATCTTGTGAAGGGACTTTTTTATAAATTTGAATTTTGTGAAGGGACGTTTTTATGAATTCGAATTTTATAAAGGGATCATTTTATAAATTTGAATTTTGTGAAGTGGTCCATTTTATAGATTTAAATTTTGTGAAAGAGCGCTTTTTATGATGTGGAACTTTGAGATGGGGCACCAAAAGGGCCCAACTTTAGCCTGGATCAACCCTTGTTGTAATAGCAAATTTATCATCCATTATTTTCACATGAAATATTTTCAATAAAAATAAAAATTCAAAAAGTTTGAATTTAGCTTATGTATAAAGTAATCAGTACAAAAGAATAAACATCGTAATATGAATAAACATCATAAAATGCAATAAACTCGCAACAATTGTTTCGGGTTGAAAAAGCACACGACTCTTCGTCAGGCGAACAAAGTAGGCACGAGTGCTACAATCAATCTGGCAACGCTTTCTTATTATTAGCTTATGTATGTTTAGTATATATCTGAACATCTTATACTTATTGTACATGTTCAATATTAATGGCGGGCACATACACTTACAAACACACACACACACACACACACACACACAAAGTTTTGTTTGAAAGGCTTCAAATTAATTTTTTTACTCTCAATTAACTTGTTTATAATTTTTCATATTCTAAAGAACTGTATGTTTGTTTAGGGCGATTCAAACTTTAAAATTCTTAAATTAAACTCCGAATTTGGCAATGTGTCTTATTTGATTACTCTACTTAGTTAAAAGTGGTTGAATATGAGTATTAACTCTTTAAGAAATCATATCAATACTGGGAAATAGAAGTTCGAGTAATCAAATATAAAGTTAAATAAGAAAAATGTTATATCATAATGTCTTCAGCAATGTGTGATATTCTGCATATATACTGAGATAAATATGATAATCAACAAAGTAATTTATTTCTTTAAATATATCGCGATAAACATTTATAAATAAAAACAGTAATAAAGCACTTTTAAAATAAATAAATAATAAATCTGTCAAATATTATTATAATTAAATGTACTGTTATTATGTGATTCTGTTTAATTTGAAATAATAAAGATGATTACAAAACTTTTTTATTGTAGTTAAAAATAAAAAAATTGAAGAATTATTAATAATTTTCTGTTTGGAAATTAATTATGAATAAAAATTAGACCATTTTAGCCACAAAGAAAATTGAATTTTATCTTACAAAAAGTTTTATTGTAATATAACTTGTTTCAATTAAATTATTTGTAAAATTTTATTCATTAAATAAAGCCATTTAAAGAAATTCTTTAATTAAAATACTATTAATCATGCATGAAATTCAATTGCATTCATTTTAAACTGTAAGAGTAATATGTTAATCACAAATTAATGAATTCGATGGTTTTAAAGTAAAATAGTAAACTTTTTTTTTTTGTTCTTGTTGTTAAAATACTTTTACAAATACAAAATTAAAATAACTTTACACATTCGCTACAATATGACTCGTTTTTAAGTCTTCATATTCAACGTTTCATGTGCTGTCGGTGTTTTTATGATCCCGTGGCATTTTCCGCATCTATTGCTGATGATAATATTTAAATAATTTAATAAACGTTTTGGAAGAATATTAAAAAGCGGCGCTCACTGTTTAAAATAAGAAAATAGTCCAATGACATAGTGTTAATAAAATCCATAGTTTTAAATTAAAGTAGTAAACGTGTTTCTGCAATATGGTTCTTTTTATAACAGCAATATTACATTTTACAGTTGTTCATACAACTTATTAAATTATTCACTCTACCTTAGATTAAGATAATATATGTATGTGTAAAAAGAGAGAACGATAAATAGAAAAATATGTAACATACTAAATCATTATAAATTTCTTTTAAAATTAATGAAAAAGTTACTTTTAGCTGCTGAAATAAAATACTTAAGTGTATATTATGATTTAGTGTAATATGAATAGCAAAAGCATTGGTTAAAATATCTTGACACTTTTCCTTTTTAAGTAACTATAAGCAACATATTTAAACTTAAAAACTTCTTTTATTTTCCTTTCCTAGGTAGTAGTACTTGTTCTTTGCACCTGAAGAAGAAAGGTCATGTTTCCTTATGAAATCGGTAGTGCTTACATAAATTTTATGTGTAAAAAAGTTTTTAAGTTTAAATATTTATTGTACACCAGTTATTTAATTTTTTATAATAAACAACATAATTAGATTGGAAAAGGGTAAATATATATCACAGACGGTCTCAAAGTATTTCATCGTTTTTCTTTAGGAGTAGAGTTGAGAATATCGGAAGGACCCTGCCATGCCTAAAAATAGTTTAGTCGTTGTAAAGATTATCTATATATAGCATAGCTTCCAATATTTGCAATTTTTAAATTAGATTTATCGCCACAATTTTTAAATACAAATCCGTCATAGTTGTTTTCTACGATTAAATAAATTGGAAATTGTTATAGAAAATTTCTGGTATGAAGATTTCCTGTATGTATATATATGTGTGTGTGTATATATTATCAAAAGTTATAATCGCAAGCTAATAAACCTTTTTTTTAAAATTAAAATGCTACAATTACAAGGTAACATATTTTTAATTAAAGAGTTACAATTATAAGTTAATGGATTTTTTAAAATTAAATTTGTAATTACAAACTAATAGTTTTTTTTTTTTTTTTTTTTTAATCAAAACTATTTTGTTAGACGGAATGTTTTTATTTACATTATTTGTTAGGAATAATATAAATTTATATAGACAAACAAAGCGTTTAAACAAATTTGATAATTAAAAAAACAATAATAATAACTTACTCTTAACCAAATATCTCGACTTGTCTATGTAATCATATGCATGATGTATTAATTATAAACTAAAAATAAGTTTTAAATAATGTTAAGCTAGTTTCTAAATTAAGCTAGTTTTAAATAAAGTTAAATTTCATATGTTTAAACCTACAGCATCGTCTACTATTATGGCGTCATTATATTTCGCTTTCGTGCATCTCTGGTTTTGACGACCACGTTCAAAGAGAAACGAAACTTTGTCCTTGATGTTTTTTTTTTTTCTCTGTTCGTTAAGTGCCCCGTGTCTAGTGGGTGATAGAGAAAACATTCATACATCAGAACAGAACAACTGAGAACTGAGATACCACTACATACATTTCTCAATGCATTTATTCTTGGCTTAGAGGCAGTAGTGGACTGTTAAAAGTTTCTCTTTCAAACTAGTAACGTATATATTTTCAATTTTTCCGTGGAATTATTAATGAATAACAATATTTGTGTTAAGAGTTTGGTAATGAAATATATAATCAGCATACTTCCATATGTAGAATTCGCAGTTATTTAGTTTAAAGTATTGCTATAATAATAACCTTAAAATTATTCAGTAAGCAATTTTCTCATATGAGTTACCATTTTTAGCTATTAAATATTTTATTATATAATGGAATGACACAAAATTCCATTTTTAAGTTTGAACAGTAAATCTCTAACTATGCGTATTCTACATTTCAAATCTTCTTATCTGCTTCTTTTCTCAAAGCACAGATTGTTGTTACCACGGAGTAGAAAGAATAGGAGGGGAAAGTCCAATGGTGCCCAGCCTTTGAAAGTGGAAGACGATATTTTTGCAAATATTGAGGGCGCTGTAGTCTACTTTCTCCTAGCGACCCTTTACTGAGATTATCCAGGGTTTCTACTTTCTCCCGGTTTTCCTTGACAGGAATTTTCGGTTTCCGACTGCTTTTGCTGCAAAATGAACTATTATTATTGCTAAAAGATATTTTAATCGACACAATTTTATTGTTTTCTCTTTCAACTTTTTTTTTTTTTCTTGCTTATATGTTACGATCTTTTCTTTTCGTTTATTTATCAAACTCCAAGTCCCTTTTTTAATATTTTGCCAAATAGTGTATACTTTTTCCATAAAAATTCAAAATAAAGTTTTTTTTTTTTTCTTTCTTGTTGTGTTGGTTTTAAGCATCTGCAACTTTCTTTCATTTTAATTCTTCCTGTATTTGGATTATTATTATTTTAATTCTTGCTGTATTTGACTTAAGGATTTTTTTTCAAACTCTTATATATATATTATATTAATAAATGCTCATACAGTATCGGAATTTTTCGTAATGTGTGAAACTGGATAATAAATCAATAAATATTTTTCAAAATTGTTTAGATTTTCTTTCTTTCATCAAAAATATGTTATCTTAAAATAGATTAAAAAGATTTTTTAATTTATGTCTTTTCTTGTAACATTGAAAGCCATGACAATGAAAGAAATAATAATAATAAAACTTGCAACATTTATTTTAATATCATTTATATCTTTCTCTCACTTATTTTCTTCATAGAATTTGCTAATGATTTTAAGCTCAGTGATAAGTTATTATTATTCAAAAGTGCAGATCACTTGGTAATGCATTTAAAAAAAGAAAGAAAGAAAAGGAAAAGAAAGAAAGGAAAAAAAAAAAAAAAATGGGGGAAAAAATCGTGAATTAAATTTGATTTTAATCAAATAAAATTTTCAGAGATTACATTTTAAAAATTGCAAAATAAAATTTTTTACGTCGTTTCCCCTTTACTTTAAAATTCTTGCCATACCTGTGGTGGAGAGATTCTGCTATCTCGAAGCTAGTAGACCGAAAGTGCGTTCGTCAAGATCGCGCTCGTCAATTTGGCCGACCGGAGTTTTCCGTGGTTTTCTCTGAAACTCGAACAAATACACAGGCTTGGAGACCTTAACCCTCCGTCGGGCGCATCCTGCCTGAGAGGCCCGTTCTGGTTTTTCTTCTCTAAATATCCTGCACATGATTTTTAATTCAAAAACACCCATATGGTGACCTTATTAGGAGTGAATAGAAAGTAATAAACGAAAATTTGATGCATAAGTACGAATTTATTGATTGTAGTACAAGTATTTTAACAATATAAAGTATTTACCTGGCCTCTCAGGCTGGGTGCGCCCGATTTTGTTCGTCCTAAGGATGCGCCTGACGTAGGGTCAAAAAGACTTTCACGGAGGGCACATTGTTCAGGCCTAGAATCCTCGTGTAATCAATTAACTTCTAAGCCCCCCCCCCTCTACACCCCCCCCAAAATAATAATAATAATAATAATAATAACTTTCTTTCAGCATATAACGGGTGATGATTAAACAGTTGACAGATTTAAAAAAAAAAGTAAGCAAACACCACAAAGTACTAGAGAAAAAAAAATTGTTTGTACGTTTAAATTATTTTTCTTTCTTTTTTTCTTTTCTTTTTTAGATAAAAAATGTATTAAGTACTTATTTATATAAAATAATATATTATATAATGGTAATATACTGTATAATGTAATATATTTAAATAATGTTATTGATAATTATATTTATTTATAAAATGTCAAAATTTTTACCGATTTGACATAATATTACTTTCTTCTATATTTAATAGAAGAAAGTATTGGATTCGTAAAAATTTTCGACCTCGGGTTTTTGATGGATTTACACGTTTTGAGGGCTGTAGAACACCATTTGACCATTTTTAGAAAATGTCTGTCTGTGCGTGTGTGTGTGTGTGTGACAAAATTTTGTGGCAACTGTATCTCAGGAACTACTGCACAGAATTTCATACAAATTGGTATGTAGTTGCACCTTGACATAAATTAGTGCCTTTCAACTTTGGGTAAAAATTGTCTTACAGGTTGCGTTACCATCCCGCTTTTTCTAAATTTTTAGCATGATGATATAGGACAAAATTTTGTATAAATGTGCATAAAGAGAATTATTTTTAAGTAATTATGAAATTTACAAGAATTAATTATAATAGAGATAGTCAACTGGGGAAAAAATGTTGTATGTGTAGGAGCCTTAGTCATTCAATCGTTTGGAATTTTTAATTGTTTTCACCAAATCTTACATGGATATAGGCTAGGCGTTCTTGGTTTCTTAGAAAGATCTCGACAGAGGATATTCTCCCCACGCCTAGCTCCTTCGTGTAGGCAATCTAGCTTAACCAGCACACCACTTCTTTATATATTTTAAAAATCTTAATAGAATTCATACACAGATACAAAGTTATAATATAAATCAAAATATTTAATATTTGAAACGATAATTAAATCAATTAAATCACGTAGATTGAATTAGACCTGAAGAAATCCACTTTCAACACTCGCCACATGGCGACTTAAAAATTGATAAAATCGCCATTCCCCTCTTCCCAACTTTCATAAGTATGAATTTCCTTAATCGATTATGTGGTTGAGAGGTTCAGCTCTCAAAGCTGGAAAACAGGAAGTGCCGCGTTCATTAGCCAAGCCGTTCAAAGTTTTCTATGGTTTTTCCCGAAAGTAGCGTAAATACGCATTAGTACACCTTAAAAAGATCCCCACAGAAGTCTTCCCTAGTAACTATAGAAAAATACGAATGGTTTCGTCGACTAACGTAACCCGTATTCAAACCCGGCACTTCCCTGTCTACCAGCTCTGAGCGCAGAACCGCTCGGCCACTGTTAATAAGGTGGTGGTGGTGGTGGTGTGAAGGTTAAGGCCAATAGACTGGACGAGGATCTTAGGCCTGGGTGGTGTGCCCTATGAGGGGTGTCTTTTTGAGGGTACTAGCCCGTATTTATTCAAGTTTGGGCAAAAACCACGGAAAACTCCGAGCAGCTAAATTGACGAGCGCGACCTGGTATCAAGCTCGGCGCTTCACATCTACCAGTTTTGGACGCAGAAACATTCGGCCACTGCTTAATAAGATGGTGGTGTTACTGTGTGAAGGTTAAGGCCAATTGACTACACGAGGGTCCTGGGTCTTGGTGGTGTGCCCTCTGTGATGGTCTTTCTAAGGTTGTGCCAGTCTGTATTTACGTGTGTTTCGGCGAAAATCACGGAAAACTCTGAGCAGCTAGGTTGACGAGTGCAACCTGGTATCGAACCAGGCACTTCCCGTCTATCAGCTTTGAACGCCAAACTGTTCGCCCACTGTTTAATAAGGTGGTGGTGGGGGTGGGGGTGTAAAAGTTAAGGCTGATTGACTACCCGAGGATCCTAGGGCTGGGTAGTCTGCCCGCCGTTTTGGTCATTCTTAGGAGTCAAAGCCCATATTTACTCGAGTTTTGGGGGGGAAAAAAGCACCGAAAACTCTAAACGACTAGGTCAGCGAGCGCGACCTGGCAACGAACCCAGCACTTCCCGTCTACCAGATTTTAATGAGAACCTCTCGGCCGATGGCGGGGTTTTTAATAAAGATAATTAACGTTTTTAATAAAGATAACTAACTTACCGAGACATATGTAATTTAAAATAGTTTTAAAAATTTTTAACATTAAAAAACTATTGATAATTCAGTCAGATATTTACATATAGCACATTCGTTAAAGATGAATGAGTTTTAAAATAAAAATAATACATAGTTTAAAAAAATCATATTGTCCTATATAGTAAAAAGAGGTGAGGATGAATTTCCCTGTAATTTGTTGAAATGAAAATAAATTTAAATATATCTCCACACAATTTCTAAAATTCCTCAAATAACAGAAATTATCATAAAATTTTTACTTATATTTACGTTTAAAAAAACTAGTCTGTTTTGGCCACCACATGACTTTCTTCTATATTTTCTTATACAAATTCTTATACAAATATATCTCCATACAATTTCTAAAATACCTCAAGTCACAGAAACTATCATAATTTTTTTTTATTTATATTTAAATACATATATATTATATTACCTTAAAAAAATAATAAGTTCGTTAATTTTCTGTATTATAAATAAATCAAAATAATTCTTATTAAATTTAAAAGTTTGAAAAATAAATGGATAAAGTACAACAGATTTTATTTAATTATTTATAAATAATTTTCTTTTCTTTCTTTCTTTATTAATAATTTTC
Source organism: Salticus scenicus (assembly GCA_963930645.1). Lineage (NCBI taxonomy): Eukaryota > Metazoa > Arthropoda > Arachnida > Araneae > Salticidae > Salticus > Salticus scenicus. The sequence continues at coordinate 156,600,303 of OZ005653.1, forward strand.
GTCTATTTATTTATTTTTTCTTTCTTTCCTTAATTTTTAATATTCCTTATTAATGACATTTTTTACTTTGTATCACAGATTATTTGTACAGTACTGAAAAATTTTAAATGTCTTTTATTCTGATTTTAATCAATACGATCTCGTATTTTGTATAACCTCTTACAAAGTAATGAAAAGTCCCACCGTTATAAAAAAAATATATGTTATTAGGAAGACCTTATATAGCATTATTTCTGTTTACTTGATTTTGTTAAAGTTAAAACTTTCCATAAAAAAATTAAATTAAATGCCCTTTTTTGCCATTGAAAATCATTACGGGAGCTTTTGGAAAGGGAGGTCCTCGACTGTGGCGCCATCTGTTGTGGTAAGATAAAAAAAAGCCAGATTTGGAAGCCTCTTTCGCATCCTCTTCTATTAATCCGTGGTTGTTACACACATAAGACTTTGATTACAGGAATATGGTGAACAAAAACGATCAGTCAAGGGAAAAACGTCTTCTCACAAAATGTGACTTATCAGAGAGGAACCAAATTTTTCAGGGATCTCTAATGGAGGTAAATCAGTATTAAATTCTGTGAGGGAATTGGGATTGAAAAAAAACTTGCCTAAAAATTAGATGGCCGTTCAGTAGAGGAGGACTTTCAAAGAGGATTATCTTAATAAAATAATTTGTAAAATATCCATTAATCAAAATTTATGGTTTTTTTTTTTTTTTTTTTTTTTTTTTTTTTTTTAAGTGATTTGGGCAGCGGAGTCTGTAATTTTTTTTTCTTCTTTTTCTTCACCTTTTTTCTGTCCTTTTGTTTCTGAAAACTTTTTCTATTTTTTGGTGTTAAAAGTAATGCAGTACAAATTATTATTTTCTAGCGGACTTTTCCTGCTTCGCGGGTCATTATATGTATTGAAATGAATAATAATAATAATAATAATAACTACTTTTTATATTGCTTTATAAATAAAAACCAAAAGGAAAATCTATTAAAATTGCACAAAACCTCGCTTTGGGGCCCTCACTGTCTTCGGACAGAAAGAGGCAGACTTAGTTCATGGATTTATTTTATTCGACGTTTATGCTAAACAGTCCAACGAATCTGTCGATTTAACAAACATAGGCGTAGCTAGAGTCCTGCGCGGGTCGAGTAAACTTCACCCTAACCTGACCCGCAATCCGACCAGAACCCGTAGCTTCTGACCCGCAATCGGGGACGAACGCTTTTATTAGACCAAAACCAATCGGTCTCTGTCAGTCTCTTGTGGTGACTCAAATACGAATCGCGACCCGTAAAAAAAGTATTATTCAATTTACATTATAACAGGTGCGGCAGTGAAACGGGCGATTTTTGAAACCCTGGAAATAGTAAGTTACGTTAGGAATCAGAAAACGAGAGTGGTGCCATCTGGACAACAAACCTTTGCCACACTGCAAATAAAAGGTCTTAAAGTAAGACATAAAAACAATTGAAACGGCATTTAAGACACGTAAATGTCTTAAAATATAGCTTAGACGTTATAGATATCTTATAGAAATATGTCTAAAATATCAATTCAGACACAAAAGTGTCTGAAACACATAAATACCCGAATTTTCAAACAGCAAACACGGCTGAATTTTCAGACGCTTTAGAAATTCAGGCACTTATATTACTTAGAAAAATTTTCAAATGGAATCTACTTTAAGAAAATATGCTTATCCCACTTCTGTCCACATTCAGTAACTATATTATTATTTTGTATAATAAGCAGTTAAGCTACTTAAACTATTGTAGCTTTATGAAATTAAATTTTCATGAATGTAAATGATATTTTCTAGAGATGTAAATGATATTTTCATGCAATTATCTTCAACATAATTCATAAACAAAATATTTAGACACAAAGCTTATTTCGTTAAAAAAAAAAAAAAAAAAAAAAAAAAAATCTTCGTGTTTGAAGCTTTCTCATATAAAAAGAAAAAGTATGAAGATAGATGTAGCAAGTAATTTCCCTAAAAACACACTTGTCTCCATTACATCCTGGAGATGTCCATAGGATGTCCATAGACTCTTTTTCATTCATAGAACATCCTGAGGATGTCATTTGGAGAAGATGTGCTTTTAGGGGTAGAGAAGAAAGCGAATTTATAAGTGAACAATCACGAATAATTTGTGCATAACTTTTTACTTTATTTCTTCTTATTATTATTCAATTAAAAACTGTTTTCTTTCACTTATTTACCTGCATCTAAACGTAAAACAAAAAATTTTCTGGTATTCATGATTATAGTTTGTTTTTATTTAAATATCACTTTAAGGAAAGAAATCGTTATGCAAACATCGAGAGCTGCAACCTTCAAATACTTGTTATGCATTATTAAAAAATTCTAGACCTCTAGATATGAAATTTAAGATAATAATATTTATTAACTTTAAGATACAATATTATCAATAGTTTTATGGCAAAAAATTAGAAATAAAACGTAACACTACGATTTGTTTCGCGAATACTGATTACTGCAGTATATTTTATCATAAAAACACGGTTTGCTGCATTCGGCGGTGGCGTGATTGGTAAATGCTCGGCTACGACAATGCATGGCTCCAGCTTTGGGTTTACATGTGTAGTGTGAGTTCGATTCCTAACGACGGGTATCAGATTTTTTTCTTTTATATAATTTTTTTATTTATGCTCTAAACAATTCTAAAATCTGTTTTTAACAGAAATACAAAATCGTATGCATACATATTTATTTTTTTTATTAAAAAAACCTTAAAATCAGTAGTGTTTTTAAGTCTAACATGGCGGTAGAACAGCGGGTAGAACAGCGGTTTTACACACGAGTGAAAAATTATTGATAACTGGACCCGCACCCGACCCGCAAAGCGGAACCTGTTGGTAACGTCAGTTACCCGACCCAATGCAGGATTCTAAGCGCAGTTTTTCAAATTATTCGAAGGCCCTGAATCGAACATTTGAAACATTACGATTGTACTCAAAGCAGTCTAATGAAACAACCACTAGCAGTACAAAAGTAAACCGCGTTAAATACACCACAGCGCAAGATTTTCACTGATTCAAAAACAATGATCAACAACTTGGAACACAATCGTTAAAAGGTTACTGTTCAGAATAATTGTCTGAACACAACTGATCTTTCGGAAGTTATTCTGTTCCTATACTCTACACTGCAGTATGGCGATCTGTGCTAGAATCCATCAGAAAATTCTAGAATTTCTTTTCCCGTTGAAGATGGAGCTTAAAAACTTCGGTAACCCTAAACTATCATTTCTCGCTAACTTTGATTCAAGTCACAAAATTCGTCCAATTAACTTGCCAAATTTGTCACCAAGGTTGATCTTAGTGGAAGTGAATAGATCGCCCTTTGTTTTCCCTTTAACTATAAATCTGTTTCATTTCAATAAAAGTAGCATAATCCCGCATCAAATAGCAAATATGATGCAGAAAAGAGATTTAATTCTCCAGAAAATTTCGAATTTGGCTACTGAAGTGCCTTCTGATTCCACTTTAAGTATAAATCTACTTTCTTTGCAAGAACACATTTCATTCAAGAAAGAGGTTTAACCCTTTGTAACACTATATATGGACGAAGTTCTATCGTAATTACATTCTGTCTGTGTTTTATTTTGTAAACAATAAAATAAAGAAGATATAAAGTTTCATAAAGTACTTTAACAATCAGCAGGTAATGCTGAATACCATTGTCTGTCTTGTCAAATAAAGATATGCTAACGTATAAAGTATCTCTCTCATACATAAAATAAGAAAGAAAACTCCAAAGGAAGTCAAGAAAGTGAAATAATATGCCAAAGGACAAAAGGGAAAATGTATGAAAAATGCAATTTTTTACAAAACAGAATCTTTCGAAATGTAATTTATATAATGATTGATGTAGAATAACGAATACATAAAAATTCTAAGGGTTAGGTAGAATTCTAAAATATCAGTGTTGCTTGGAAATAAATATGTCCTTGAAAGAAACAATATTTTTAAACAATTAATAAAGATATAATTTTTTTTTTTCATATTTATAAGATTTCCAAAATTATTCAACGTAATTTTTTATATGAAATAATCATCATACTATTGGTATGGGGAACTTAGGTAATCGTGAAAATTTTCGCCCTCGGTTTTTTGACTTTTTTAGACGTTTTGAAGTGTGAAGATTCCGAAAATGGTGTCAGTCTGTAGGGTGTCTGTCAGTTTGTTAGTCCGTTAGTGTGTTAGTATGTTACTCTGTGTACACGGTATCTCAAGAACAAATTGTCGCAGAGAAGTCAGATCAGTTTTAAAATATTACTTTCGACACTGGCAAGAACCCTATTCTTTTGCAACATTCGAATTAAAAAACTTCGTAATTTATTAGAAATTTACGATTTTCTTAACATGGGAGAATAGGGCAAAATTTCACTTAAACGTGCATTAAATGGAAAATGTTTACTAAAAAAATGTCAGACAAGTTTTAAAATATCAATTTTGATGCCAGAATGAACACTAGGAACTATAAACATGCTAATTGGAAAATTTCACAAGTTATTGGAAATTTACGAATTTCTTAACATGGCAGTATAGGGCAAAATTTCATATAAACGTCAATTTTGAGAGAGATTTTCATCGAAAAGATGTCAGACTACTTTTGAAATATTATTTAGGACACTGGCATGAATATTAATGACTATAAATTTTCGAATATTAAAATTTCGTAAGTTATCGGAAATTTACGAATTTCTTCACATGGCAGAATAGAGCAAAATCTCACATAAACCTCAATCTTGAGGGATATTTTCATCGTAAAGATGTCAAACCACTTTCGTAATATTATTTAGGATACTGGCATGAATATCATAGACTACGATTTTTTCAATTTAAAAAATTCGTAAGGTATTTGGAATTTATGATTTACTTAAAATGGCAGAATAGAGCAAAATTGAGCATAAACGTCCATTTTGAGGGCTATAAATATATCAGACAACTTCAAAATAGAATTTATGATACTTGTTTGAACATGATTAACTACAAATATTCTAATAGGAAAATTTCGTAAGTTATTCGTAATTTAAGATTTTATCAACATATCAAAATCGAAAATTTTCTATATAAATATGAATTTTGAGGATTGTTTCATTGGAAATAGTAGCATGAAAACTAAACTATGAAATTGACTCGAATAAAATAAATTAATAGATAAGATTACGATAAATCGAAGCGAACGGTGGATAGCCTATTAGGCGGGGATTTCATTCTGTCACTGTGTCAAGCGTTTGGTCAAACTCATTTCTCTTTACATGAAAACCATGTTGAGAGAATGTCCTGTACTAGAAATTTATGAGAACTTATATATGATGGGGAGTCCACCTATGCCGACTGATGCACCTATGCCTGAGCAGAGTCCACCTTTGCCGACTAGTTCATAGCAGATCAATTGCGACTTATGCCGACTAGTTCATAGTGTCAATTGTTAAACAAACCCAAATGTTAGTAATTTATCGGAAGAAAGCTCTAACGCTTTTGATAAAAAATCTAGTTTTTTTTTTTCTTTTTTTTTTTTTTTTTTTTCTTTTGAGATGACAAATCAATCTGACTTATCCTCATCTTTAGGAAAATTTCCGTTCGCTGGTAACCCGTGAGCTGCACCGTCAAAATACGGCAAAAACTTGGTTTCCTTAGAAACTACTTGAAAGATTTCAATAAAAGTTTAGAATTACTTTTTTGTGACGGCAATTCGATTTGAATTGTCGTCATCTTTCTGAAAATTATTGCTTAGTGGTAACCTGCGCTTCACCGCGAGCAAAATGTAATACAACTTGGTTTTTCTTGAAAACTGCTTAAACGATTTTGATAAACATTTAGGATTAGAGAAATTTTGAGATGCCAATTCGATCTAGATTATCCTCATTTTCAGAAAAGAGACAGCTCATTAGTAATCCGTGCACTATCTGGATAAAATAATGCAGAAATTGGGTTTTCTTGAAAACAACAAATGTAGCAATTTTTGCAAAAATCAAGGATAAAGGACTTTTTAAAATTTCAAATCCATATGGCTTTTTGTCTCTTTTTACTTTTCGAACACTGTAGTGAGGAAAGTATTGTAATCATGTCAAAAATCTGAGTTTGAGATTTTGGTGTTTCTACATGTTTTGAAGTCCCCTGAATTCATATTTACTATATTTACGATGATGTACGGTCGGTAACAAAAGTATCCGAACGCTAGCAAAATTTCCTATATAAAAAATGTAGAGTTAATACTGTTTTGTTAAATAAATCCTTGTCGAATCATGTTCTTAGATTGACTAAAAACATGATTCGACAAGGATTTATTTAACAAAACAGTATTAACTCTACTTTTTTTACATAGTAATTTTTGCTAGTGTTCGGATACTTTTGTTACCGACTGTATATGTGTCTGTATGTGAGTGAACACGATAGCGTCTAAACGCTTTGTTCGAATGAGCTGAAAGCTGGTACGTATGTTATACGTCACCATAGCACAAACCCTATTGTTTTTAGCGAACCCAGCACTTATAGTTTTTTTACAGGGACACAAAGAAAAATTCTTTATGAATATGGTGTACGGGCCCAAATTTTTTAAAGTGCGATTGCGTCTAAATGCCTTATTCGACTGAGCTCAAAATTTATACACATGTTATGATTCACCGTCGCACGAACTGTATAATGTTTTGTGAATTTAGCGTATATAGTTTTTTTTTTTTTTTTTTTTTTTACAGGACACAAAGAAAAATTCTTTATCATTATGGTCTATGGGACCAAATTTTTAAACTGCAATAACGTCTAAACTCCTTATTCAATTGAGCTGAGAATTTATACACGTGTTACATGTCACCGTGTTACGACGTTCATAAATTTTGGGGAATCTAGCGCGTATAATTCTTTTACAGGGACACAAGAAAAATTCTTTATCATTATAGCATATGGATTTAAATTATTTGAAGTGCGATTGCGTGTAAACTCCTCATTTGAATGAACTGAAAATTCATACACATGTTACAGGTCATAGTCAGACAATCCTAAGAGGTTTTGGTGAATCTAACACTTATACACTTTTACACAGAAATAAAGAAAAATACTTTATCATTGTGGTTTATGGGCTGAAGTTATTTAAATTGCGATAACGTCTACATTCCTCATCCGATTGATCTCAAAATTTATATGCATGTTATAGGTAACCATAGATCGAAATTTATAGATTTTTGTGAGTAGATTATAGATTATTACACTTGTAGATTTTTACAGGGACACAAAGAAAATTTATAATTATGATCTAGGGGCTCAAATTATTTGAAGGGCAATTGCGTTAAATTAAATAACCTATGTGAAGAAAAGTACTCATACACCCTATTATAATTTTCTCTTACTTTAATTTATTTAAACAAGCGTTAATTTCTTAATATACAGAAAGTCGAGTGGAGTCACTCCAGATTATTTTTTATTGAAATATGAGAAGATTGTTCTAAAAATTCAATTAGTACAGAAATATTTCTATGATGATTATTTAAACCACTCTGTTTACTTTCAAATGATTTTTACAATAATTCGGAGCATAATTTAGTCATCCAGATACTCTTTCAGGAAATGAATTATTTTGAATACATTTAATTAATTAAAATAGACAAACCTATATTTGTACAGCCGACAGTTAACCATGAATATAGCTCAGGAAAGGGGAGGCGTACAACCAGCAATTCATTTTAGGTTAATTTTTAGCATTTTTCTCCAGCAATACATTTCTTTATAAAGTTATAGAATGCTATTATTTATTGAACACTATTGAAAGAGTCGTGCAAACAGCTTTTTTTTTTTTTTCTCAAGAAAAATACCCCTCTTTTTCTCTAATAGTGAATTTCTTTTTTAATTTGTAGGCTTATTTTTAGACAAAAATAAGGATAATACAGTGTTTGCTATTATCAGGCAACGTTAGCAATTTTATGAGTTTTCAAACAGATAAAATTACTAACGTAGGATTTTTCTCTATCTCTTGATAACATTCACCTGTTACATTAAATGTGAAAGTTAAATTCCAATAAATTTAATCGATCTTAAAAAAAAAAAAAAAAAAAAGTTCAAAGGACAGAGATAAAATGTATCTAAAAACAAACAAAACTAGTATGTTGTAGCCACCACATGACTTTCTTCTACATTTCCCTAAACAAATTCACTCAGTAAAAATAATTTATAGAAATTATTATTTAAAAAAAATTATCTTCCATGATAATGCAGACGATTTCGATATTAGAGAAGTAGTATAGCACTAAATATCCAAAAAAAAAAAAAAAAAAAAAAAAAAAAAAGTCAATTTTATTCTCAATATTAAAAAAAGAAAGAAAATTACGATTTTTTTTTTTTTTTTAAGTAAAAAAAAATCGATAACTTTGTTTTAAATTATCACAGATCTATAGTTCAACCATTCGTTTTAAAGGTATTGACGAGACCTTTCGAAAGATACCCATCTTGAAAATTTATTCCCCCTCGGGGATACTTCAACCCCCAGGCGGGGAAGCGATGCCCCCACATGCTAAACATTTTTTTCCTAGTTAACTACTACTATTATCAATAATTCATATTAATTTTACAATCACAAGTTAAAAATAACTCTCATTATGTACATTTATACGAAATTTTGTCCTATACTGCCATGATAAAAATTTAGAAAAAATGCGATTACAGCGCCACCTGTTGAGAGAATGATCCCCAAATCTAATCAGCACCAGTTTATTTCAGAATCCAACTAAATACCAAGTTTGGTTAAATTTCGTTCATTGGTTCGTGAGATAAAGCGTCCATAAAATTCTTGATACACACAGACAGACACACAGAGACAGGCATTTTCTAAAAACTATCAAATCGTGTTCAATACATCCCAAAACGTGTAAATCTCTCGAAAACCGGAGTTCGAAAATTTTCACGAATCCAATACTTTCTCTATATTACATATAGAAGAAAGTAAATATTCAAAATATTTATAGTGAAATAACAATTCTGAACAAAGGAAACTCATAAATTCTCATAGTTGGCAAGAGTGTAAAATATTAGTGTTGTGAAAGTTAAGCTATAGAATTCAACAATAATAAAATAAATTCCGAACATTTCTTAGAGCGCGGCCTTCAAAGTTATGCAACCCGAATCTGAAGAAATATATACTTTATAAAATGAAAGTATATCTTTAAATAGATAGATATTATGTCAATCACGAATCAAATCCATACTATCAAGTTTACATAATATTGAAAATGAATGCAGCATGAAGAATTTTTTATTTGGATACCTGACACTAAAAAGTTACTTCCGATCTAAATGGAATGTAAATCGATCATTACTTTTCTCGTAAAATTTGTAATTTTTTCAGCCGATGCGTAGTTGGAAAAGTTACAACTGATCCCTCAAATTTTCACGAAAGTAAATAAAGAATTTGATGCATAAAAATGTAACAATGATTTGTTTTATTGTAACATATTTATTAGGACTGAGGGCCTATTAGTCTCAATCTGGGATTTTTGCGTTGTCGATTTCGATAGTTGGACATTTGTCAAAGTCTAAAATTTATCGAAAATATAATTGAATAATTTGAAAGCGATGTTATAATTTGAAAAAAGATAAAAAAAAAAAAAAAAAAAAAAAAAAAAAACTAATAGTCCTCCGTCCTAAACTAAATTCTGCTTTTGCCAGAATTTCATCAAAATCTTTTTATTATTATTATTATTATTGAAAGAAAAAAAAAAGAAAATTAATAATAATTAGCATCGTTACAAGCGATATCGAAAAAGTTTTTTTTTAATAATTTGAATTAGGAAATAAAAAGTGCGCGTAAAATAATATGAATTAAAAATAAGTAAAAAAATGAATTTAATGATTTAATGTTTTTGTTTTTCGGGGGCTGCTCATGCATATAAAAAATGCGTATTAAAACGAGTCGAAGAAGGAAGCGAAATAAGTATTGAGTTATATTACGATTAGTGCTGGACGATATCAGAAATTAAATATCGCGATATATCACCATGTTAATATCGATATTATGTGATATATTGCGATATTTCTTTCAAGATAGGAAAAAATAGAAATTTGTTATTTTTTAAAGACATATGCACACGAATTTTAAAGTATACAAGTATAAAGCGTTTTCCGTGTATTTTCTGGTATATTACTACCATAACTTTATCATAAAAAAAAAAAAAAAAAAAAAAAAAAAATGCATAAAAAGTGAATCAATATTTTGTGTTTCTTATAACTTATACTGTTGCTTTTTAGTATACCTCTGTATAGTTTGTCCTCTATTCTTCCCATTTTAAGCTTTAATTATTTTAAAATCATATTTTAACACAGCTAATATGCGATCTGTGTTTTATTTGTACCAAGTATATCAAAATTCATAATTCTACTAAAAATAAAGCTTAATAAAAATTGTCTTAAGATGTAGGTATTAAATAAAAAGAAAAATCATTCTAAATAGTTAAGAATTGCCATTGGATACACCTTTTTTAGTCGTAGAGAGTAATATTTTTTACTTAAAACTCTTATATGCATCCTAAATGTCAGTTACTTGTCATTTTTATTTTTGTATCTGCTTACCAAATCATTACAATATTTTTTAAATGTATATGTGTTCAATTCACATTCGTAATAGTTTCATATATTCGTAATAGTTTCATTATATATATATATATACATTGTCAGTATAAAAATTATATTATTTAAAGAAAATTATGTTAAAGTTTCATTTTGTTACTTAAAGTAACTCATTTCGCAATTACATGTACGGCTTAAAAAAAAAAAAAAAAAAAGAAAGAAAGAAAGAAAAGGAAAGAGAAAAAATAAATGCTACATAAAAAAAGTAATAAACTATCCAATATTATATAATTTAATAAAGAAACTGTCACTGTAAAATTACTGAAGATAAAACTTGATTTTACATCAGTCAGATAGCACCCTTTCTCCCTTCCCATGTTTTCCAATGGGATTTTTGTCGCGTCGTTTTATAAAAATATTTTATTAAAAAATGAACTTTTTCGAATTCTGTTTTTTTGAATATTACTCTTTGAACAGGTCGTCTTTTAGCTTAAATTCTGTTTTTTGAATATTACTCTTTGAACAGGTCGTCTTTTAGCTTAGTGAACAATTTTTCGAAAAAATAAATTTAAATATTTTACTTAGAGATCCACACTTTACCCATAATTTACTTATTGAGTCCATAATTTACTTATTGAAATAAAATATTTAAATTCATTTTTTCGAAAAATTGTTCACCAAGCTAAAAGGCGACCCGTTCAAAGAGTAATATTCAAAAAACAGAATTCGAAAAACTTCATTTTTGAATGAGATATTTTTATAAAACGAAGCAACGAAAATCCCATTCGATAACATGGGAAAGGAGAAAGGGACTGATGTACAACCCAAACAGTGATGCCAGATGGTCGAAAATTATTTCCCCAAACAGGTCTTCTAATTTCCCCAATTCAGGAGGTTTTTTTCGAAAAAATCCCCAATTTGATTTCTACTAAAAAGGGGAAATAAAAATTTTTTCAAAAAAAATATCAAGCAGATTTTTCTGTGATAAAAATTCAAATTTTTCCCCAAAAGAAGGCATTTAAAAAAAAAAAATCCCCAAATACCAATAAAGATACTGAAAGTCTCTAGTCGTAAGGATAAATCATTACGTTATCAACATTGACAGAGAGTTGAAGAACTCCCCAGATTTGTCCCCAAAAATTTTAGAATTCCCCCAAAAAGTCCCCACAAACATTTGGTCCAAAAGCCTCAAAAATCCCCAAAATGGGGACAAAATCCCCAATCTGGCATCACTGAGCCCAAAGCGAGTTAAACACATGTCGCATCTTATTGGCCAGAAGATATGGATACTTTGAAATAAACCAATATCAATGAACCAATAGCAGGAAATGAGCTAAAACAAAAGATATTGTTTTCATTCGTCATACTCGTTTGTTTTTATATCGCCTGTCTGTGGTATTACACCTACGATCCGCGAGCGATGATGTGCAATATTATCAAAGAACTTATACTAACGGTAGTATAAATTCTTTCATATTATAGTTTAGAGCCAGGAAAATGCATGAATGTAGAATGAGAAGTCAATATACTCTAAGAAGTCAGTATACTATGGCAAGTCAATATACTGTGATAGTTTAATTTTCCTGATGAATATCATTGACTTTTTGTTTTTGGACAGTGATATTTTCAAGAAAGTAGATACATTGCGGTTTGGAGAGGAAGGATTGTTTGGGGTTGGGAGTTTTAGTCAGTGAGTGGAGGGGAAAAAGGGGGTTGCATTAGTATAAGCTATTCAGGTCTCTTTTTTTTTTCGGGCTTTGCTTGGCGCGCGATGATGCAGGTTTGTGGCGCGCACAAGGGGTTGCGTCACTTCCGCTAGCCAAACGGTTTATTTGTTTTTTTAGAAAACACGGGGAATAAGCTATTCGGCGTTCTCTTTATTCCGAGCGTGGTGACTGGTGATAGGTGCTAGTGAGGAACATTATTTATCGGCGCTTCTAGTTTACTGAAGGATTTCTATCGCTGAGTGTGCGCTAAAGAAATATCGTTAGAGGGATATATCAGCAGAGCTAGATCTTTAATATCGTTATTGCGATATTTAAAAAATATTGATACTTGGGGATATATTGATAAATACTCCAGCCCTAATTACGATAAATACGATATATAATATGATACGATATATTAGACCTATCGTCCAGGGTTAGTAGGCATTTTCGTTGAAAGAAATAGTCTGTTCGTTCGGTGCAACTTGCAGATTAGTCCCTTGAGGTACAACTTTCACTTTAGTCCCGTCAGGTACAACTTGCACATTAGTCCCCTTTAATTTTCTTTTTTAAGGACTGAGGACTATTAGACTCAATCTGAGTTTTATACGGCGTCATTTTTCGATACTTGGACATTTGTCGAAATCATTTTTCGATAGTTGGACATTGATCGAAATTTAAAATTTATCGAATATATATTTGAATAATTTGAAAACGATGCTAAAATTTGAGAAAAAAAAAAAACTGATAGTCCTCCGTCCTAAACTAAATTCTGCTTTTGCCAGATTTTTTTTTTTTTTTTTTTTTTTGGAAGAAAAAGAAAAGAAAAGAAAATTAATACTAATCAGTATCGAAACAAACGATATCGAAAAATTTTTTTTTAAGTTTTGAGTGCATTATTTCATGCTAAATTTTTTAAATAGTATGAAAATATAACTTATGGCATATTTGAAATAAGAAATGTTAAGTTGTATCTTTTAAACATGTATTTAGTGTTCATGTATTTAGTGTTTGAATGATTTTTTTTTTTTTTTTTTTTTTTTTTTTTGAATGAATGAAAAATAAAAGAAAATTAATAATAATCAGTATCGAAACAAACGATATCGAATAGAAACTTTCACAATAGCTCACGACAAGATGACAACACAATACTTCGAAGTCCGATTTCTTTTTTTTTTTTTTTTTTTAATAATTTGCAGTACTTATTGGGGAAAATGTTAGTATATAGTAGAAAGTATTAAAATAATAAAAATTTAATGAAAATTTATTTAAAATGTTATATTTAAAATATTATATATATATATATATATAGTATATATATATATATATATATATATATATAAATACATGCTTAATAATTAACAACTTCTAAAATTTCAACCAAAATTAAGAATAAATAACTAATCCTATTAATAAGATTAATTTATAATTATGACTGATAGATATATATATTTTTTTATTAGTACGACAGAACTATTGTTTTCAGATAGCGATTTTAACATTGTGGAAATTTGCAGTATCTTACCTTAAATCAAGCATATATATATGATATGATAGGTTTTAATTCGCTATACAAAGTACAGCATTGAATCAACCACTACGAACATTGGTGTACTCATTAAATCAGGACAAAATCTAGCTGATGCCGTACTTTTGAGTTCTGTTGGATAATTGGTTCAAATGATATTAAATAAAAATCCATTTTAATTTTAAAGTTATTAAAAAGAAAAAACAAGTTGATGCCAAATAATAATAATAAATAAAATAAAATAAAATAAATATGCGTTCAATTTTTTTCGACATAAAAGGAAATATATTTATTTTTATATCGAAGAAGAAAATGAACGAACAACTTTCGTTTATCTAAATTAAGGAAGCAGGCAATTTGTTTTTAGCTTTTTGTATATTTAGACAAATTAAAAATGTTTTGCTTTTTACCTTTCGCACCAAGTTAAAAAATATTTAAAAGAAAATAGAAAAAAAGAAAGAAAAAAAAATCGTGCTAAAGAAATGGAACGGCTTTAGTGCAGGATCCCTTGGCGAGATTTGAAGTTTGGCAACAAAGTATCTTGGACGTTTCTCGCGAAGATCTTTACTTGGAGAATTGCGATAGTAAGTTTACTTCGTCGCCAAAATGACAACAAAAATTTAAAAGACATTAAAAGTATTCTATACTAAAGCTGTACTAAAGAAATTTTAAGTAATGAATTTAATATCCGTTACTAAGGAACGAAATACAGTTACTGCAAGCCTTTGTATGGAAGAATAATAATAATAGTAATAATAATAATAATAATAATAATAATAATAATAATAATAATCCTCTCGTGTTAAATTAAATTCTATTTTGTACAGCATTATATGCATATTACTTAGAAAACAAAAATAAGATTTGATTTTTTATTATTATTTTTCCCTAATTATTAAAATTTCCAATGATAAGAGTTCATTTATAATATGACTTTATTATTTTTTTCAGAGCAATGTCTAAAAGTCTGCTTAATGACTCAGCAAATTGTTTTAAACCGAATGTGCCTTTATTGCATAAGCATTTCATTTCACTAATCATAATTTAAATTGTAAATTCTTTTACAATTTAAAAAGAAAAGAATTTAATTACAGTCGGCTGCAAAATTATTCGAGCACTAGCAATAATCCTTGCCAAAAAAAAGTACACTTAATACAGCTTTGTTAAATAAATCCTTGTTGAGTCATGTTCTTAATCAGTCTAAGAACATGATTCGACAAGGATTTACTTAGCAAAACAGTCTTAAGTGTTCTGTTTAAATATAGGAATTATTGGCTAGTGCTCGAATAATTTTGCAGCCGACTGTAGGTTATAAACGATAATTTAATTTTATTAAGAGGCATATAGGCATGTTTTGGCTTTCGAATAATCATAAACGTTCTTTAATGGTATTTTATTTTACTACAACTTCAGAATTGACTCCTAATATAAATATTTGAGAAATCATGGAATTAGAAATTATACCAATGTCATTTGCGAATTACATTCATTCATCAATTCAATTTATTTGAAAAATATTAATTAATATTAACCCGATCAGGTTATCGCTTTTTTCAGCACCTTCTCAGTTTATCATGGGTCGCTGAAGACCCAAGCAACGTTAGAACATGCAATTTTTAACGAAAAAAAAAATGATAAAAAGCTTGAACAGTCTTGAGTAATTCTACTTTAACCCGTTAGCGCCCAGTGTCCTCATTTGAGAACAGCTAATAAAGTGGCACGGATATTTTTTGTGGTTTCTTGGAATGATTTCTGCTTTTTAATGACAGTTTATAACGTCACTCTAAATGATCCCTGAAAGTTTTATGTGCCTACTATTAATTATTATTTCTTAATTTGGATAGTCATTTTATGTTTTTTCCTTCATCGCACATATATTTGCTTTTTGCGCAGGTATACTAACTTCAATCAAGTTGAATAATAATGCATATTATAATACTTTACTTTCGAGATCTTTTGTCAACATATAATAGGAAATTAATCTATTATCTCAAAGTTTTTCTATCTCAAAGTTTACTCGCTGGAACACTAAACGTCAATAAATGAGGATAGGCTTTAAATTTAAAACTATCAGAAGAATTGTTTAAGTTAATATATTTTACTTTCAGTTGTCTATAATGATTTAGAAGTGAAATAATCAGCTAATAATATTTTGCAAAATTAATTCGGGCGTTAACGGGTTAAAGGCAAACAATGAATATTACAAAAATAAATAAATAAATAAGTAAAAAATAAATAAGTAAAAAAAATAAATAAACATAATAAACATAAATAAATATAAATAAATAAATAAACAAATATTTTATTTTTCATCAGAAATACACCCATTTCCATAAAATGCAGGCATTTACTAAAAAATTCTTTACTAAAAAACTTTTGAACAAATTGAGATATTTGAAAAATTCCTATTGCATAATAAAATTTAAAAATTGCATTTTTACGGAAAAAAAATCATGGACACGATGGATAGGTATTTCTTCTATATGTGGATTCTAAGGGATAAGACAAAAGAAAAATGGCTCGGGTCTCCAGTGATTCACGATGACCTGAACGAAAATTATTGGAGATGGTGTAAGAGTGAGTAATTTTTTTTACACGATTTTATTCGACTTGTTATGTTGTTTATTTATGGGAATAAATCAAATCTAAGAATTGAATTTTCACTCACTTCCGATCATCTGATTGAGCTAAAATTTTGCGTAAATGTATACTCGAATGACAAAACACGCTCAAGTACTAACGGACTAAGGGGTAAAACACTGTGTTTCCAACTCCAGTTTCACATCTATTTCGGATTTTAACACACTTCCTGCCGTTCTAATGAGCTAAATTTATATATACATCTTATAACTCCGATAACAATACATGCTCTAGTAACGGAATTAAAGGTGGGGGTCTGTGGACCTTGGGCGCTCAAATCTAGCTTAAAATTTGTTTCGAATTTTAATCCACTTCTTATCATCCGATTAAACTGAAATTTTGCATTTATTCTGAAGATTGTAGATGCTAAAGCAGTAACGGACATCGGGAAGGGCCTGAGAATCTGGGCCTACAATTAAAGTTGTGATTTTTTTTTAAACACTTCCTATCATTCAACTGAGCTGAAGTTGTACACCTGGAGAAGTACTCCCAGGAAGATATAAATTTTCAATATTAGTATCTTTTAAAAGAATTCGTCAACAACTTTAAAACAATTGCTTAAACCATAGGCATGTGACAAAATTATCATTTTTTCCCCTTTTAATAGGAAAAAAAAATCGCATTTTTTTCTGATATAAGTACAAAATTGTTTTTGTTTTTTCTGCATTTAGTATTTGACTTCTCTGAGACAAAAATCGTCTGTATTTACCATGGAGAAAAGTTTTAATCAATAATAATTTAATAAATTATTTGTACTGTGTGAATTTCTTTAAGATAATACAGAAGAAAGTCTTGTGTTGGTCACAACATACTAGTATAAAATTCTGTTTGTTGAAACAGTATTTAGAATTATTTCCATTTATTATACATATTTCGTCAGAGAAGAGATTTTTATCAATTCGATATATGCCTCATCATATTCATGTCACCCGGCTTAAAAGGTGAAATATTTACAATAAGATATGCATTAAAAAATAATTTCGACGTAACCTAAGACATCCATTAAAAAATAATTTCGACGTAGGTTTTGTGCTTTAACCTTGGAAGTGCTTTCGTCTCGCTGCGAGACGATTCGGATCCCCACTAGAGTGCTATCGTCTCGCAGTGAGACGATTCATAAAATCTATTTGGTTGTTCGATAAATAATGTCGTTTTTTAAAACCTTCGCTTCTAAAAACCAAGGCTTTTTCGAATGTGGAATTTTTCAAATTACCGAAAGATGGCAAAAGGTCATCCAACAAAATGGTCAATATATCATTCATTGATTAATGCTTGTTGTTAATATAAATAAATTCACTTTGAAAAACATGAAAAAAAAAAAAAAACGTCATTATTTATCGAACAACCCAATGTATAACAACTCGTAAAATCGAGATATGAATCGATTTAAATTATAATTTTTTAAAAATGTATCTGCACGGTCCCTTAAAAATGCTTAGCACTTAAGAGTGAAACGATCAGCACTTGGAGGGTTAATTTGTTATTTTGTATCTGTTAATGGAACTATTGCGCATAAAATATAACTCAAATTAAAAGTATAGTCAAACCTGGTTAACGTGAATCTGAAGGGAGATAAATTTTTTCACGTTATATATCAGTAATTTATGCTATCAGTAACTCAGAAACTAATCTTTCTTTTGACGGGGATTGTGGAAACAGTTGATGTTAAAAGTAATTCACGTTAAGCGTTTTTACGTTAACGAGGTTCGACTGTATTTATTTCTAAATTTTTATCATTAAAGGAAAAAAAAAAAGAAAAAAAAAAAAAAAAAAAAAAAGAGGAGGGGGGTGAATAGCACTTCCAATATTTTTAGAGAAAGACTTTGACTTCAAAAAAATATTATTTTGTAAAGATGACATTAAAAATTTGACTGAATCAAATTTTATGATAGTTAGAGACTGGTTATCAAAGATATAAAATCTTGTCAAGGAAACAGTTCTAATGCCTTGAAAAAGTTTTTTAATTACAACAGCGTGAAATGCTTTTGCAGTAAGGAAATTTTTCAACTTTAATTTTTAGGGGGAGATTTCTTTTTTCCTTATGGAGATTCAAACGATTCAATTAGTAGAAAAAAATAAATTGTAATTAGAAGTATTTTTTATTATAATAGCATTTGGCACAATTTGGATTCTGAGTTATGAATTGTTACTAAACATAAGGAAATATGATTGTACATTTTAAAAAGCTTTATCGAGTTTCTATTTTTAGTTTAAGCCACTAACAAATTTATTTTATTTGCACCTTTTCTATATTTGTCGTTAGTTACAGAATACATCACTGATGTAAATTGGGAGGTTGTTGTACATACACTGTAAAACATTACGTTAATTTTTACAACAAAATATACTGGCAAAAGGCTACATCCCAAATAGCACAGTTTGACAGGTGTGACAGCCTCGCAGGTGGCAAAAAATATCATAAGGACTTCCTTTTCTTAAAGCAGCTTTACCCAATAAAAGCCGAAAAATAATTTGCTATACGACTCCCGAAACGTTTGCTTCCCATCTAGCACAGTTTGATCAAAGTATATAGAAGAGAGTAGTAGAAGTTCTTTGGTTTGATAGCTGTGACAGCTCTCACTCCGCCTTCTTTAAAGGAGGTCGTTCCTGTGATGTTGCGATGCATTTAAGAAATATTATGTTTACTAATATATATTATATATATATATATATATATATATATATATATATATATATATATATATATATATATATTACTGTATGTTATTCATTTCAATATGATGTATTTATTAAGTTCGATAAGCTAAACGCATTTATATTAAATTATATAAATTAAAGGCAATTAATTAATTTAATTTAATAATGGCTATTAATTTCTTAATATAGGTGTGTAATAGTCAAACAATCGTACCCTTTTTACGCTTGACACATATCTCATTAAACATTGAAACCAGAAATATGAAACCTTATAATCATGTGAATAAACGTACAAATCTTGAATAAATTTCCTTATATGCTAACTAATCCCTGATTGTATTTAATAGTTTCATTTAGATTATTAAATAGTTTATTTATTTAATAGTTTCATTAGATTGTTATTAAGATTGATACACAATATCCTCGCGTCAAATTGTTTTAAGTAAATATAAAAATAATGGAAAACACATATAAATACAAAACTTTTTCCCTTTTTGTTGTTGAATGTTTTTTGATACAGTCATAGTAATTTTATTATTATTGTTATTATTATTATTATACGACGTTTCATCATGTCAAATTATAACGTTCTGTTAATCTTCAAATTAATTTCAATTTCAAATATTTTTGTTTTCATAGCTTATGCCTTTGTCTTTTTAGTTTTGTGAATCTGGTTATTTATTTGTTTGTTATATGTATAAAACTCTATTCCTCTGAAAACTAGAAAAGTAAATATTGATTCGAAATAAATCTCAATTAAAATTTAATTATATGTTGGTATCTTCATCTATTTTTTGTCTGCTGAGTGTTACAATGGTATTAAATTATTCAAATTATATATATATATACAGTGAAACCTCTCAAGTTGGACACCCCTGTAAGTTGGACGCTTTTTCTCGGAACGGGATGTATCCATTAACATTATGTCTAACCCCTATAAGTTGGACACCTCTCTAAGTTTTACACTTTTTCTTGGAACCGTAGGTGTCCAACTTAGAGAGGTTTTACTGTATATATATATTAAACTAACTGAATTTATGTTCTTCATATTACTTAAGTGCCCTATTCACTGACCGCCGCCAGAAGCCGAAGCTAATGTTATTCTATGGGAATTTTTTCTTTACAAATAACTTATTAACTAATAAATATTTTTAAATTCTGTTTTCACATTCTGAAAATTCCCAGCTGTTAAATTGACGAACCTTTTATAAAAAAAATATTTTTTTAATTTTTTATATTTTATTTTGAAGCTGCAAAATGCAAATATTCAATATGTGAATTTTTTTCATTTTCCAATTTCAAAATAAAATATTAAAAATTTAAAAAAAATACTTTTTTAAAAAAGGGTCTGTCAGCTTAACAGTTAGGAATTTTTTGAATGTGAAAACAGAATTTAAAAATATGTATTAGTTAATAAGTTATTTGTAAAGAAAATTTCCCCATAGGGATTGGCTTGGGCTTCCGGCGACGGTAAGTGAAGAGGGTCGTTAACGCGAACCTCCTAGTGTATGTACACAATTTAATCTTTAAGTAAAATTATTTATTTCGTTTTATTTATTTATTTTTTACGGAACAAATCATAGAAACACCTTGATTATTCCATATGTAAATTATCAAGATTTATCACATGAATTTTAAGCCAAAAATACATTTTAGATTTTGAGAATGTTTAATTAAGTAATTTCATTATTCACGATCGCAAAAGTACTTCTAATGTAATATTTAGTTTTTCTACGTTATTCTCTCTCTCTCTCTCTTTCTTTCTTTCTTCCTTTCTTTCTTTCTTTCGACGTACATGACTAATTATTAGATTAATAACTCAACTGCAAGTTGATATCTCTTTTTAAATTCTCTCAAGATATTTAAACTTCTATAAATCTATTCTAAAGTTTTGTCATTTAACTATAACACACGCCTTCCCATATATATATAGAAATTCATTTAATTTTGCATACAATCATCAACCGATGCCCATGAAGACGTATTAGGTGTATTATATGCTTTCATTATTTGAATTCTAATTGTTTCTTTTTCTTTTCATTTAAATTTTCACTTTCCTAATGAGATATATTTCAGCACTTATATTTCCTTTTGTACAATGTTTCAAAAGGTTTAATATTATAGATATATAGATACACACGCACACAAAAGAAAAGAAAAAAGAAAGAAAGAAAGAAAGAACGAAAAGAATTTGCCTGTGCTTTAAGGAATGAATTTGTACATTTGCAGTTCTTAAAAATTGATTTTTTATTTTGCTTTCGATAATCTTAATATAAATAAAAGTCATTGTTTCTTTGTATGTAAGGGAAAGAGGAAAGAAAGTCACCGAAAAATAGTCATCCAGAAAAAAAAAAAAAAAAAAAAAAAAAATCACCGGAAAACAGTTTGGTCGCCTTCATAAATGAAATAAACAAGGTTTTTAACAACATACAGTAGCATTATATTTCCTTTAATTTTAAAATTGTTTCTTTCATTTTAATTAATTCTTATTCAATTCATTCATTTCTTACTTATTATTTTTGTCCAATTAAGTTTATCATAAATTTTATATAGTGTTAAGTTTTACTTTTTTAAATTACTCATGAATTTAGTGTGCGTTACGAAAAAAAGAAATACCGTTATCTTTATCTATATAAATAAAGAGAAGTATGTGTGTGTGTATCTGTTTTTTTTTTTTTTTTTTTTGTCTGCGCTCTGATACTTACACTATTGATCGTAGAGCTACAAAACATGGCAGAAAGGTAGCTGGGATCCTGGAGGTGTACATCCCATTGAGAATTCTTCGAATTTCGATTTTAAACATTTTTAACTACTCTTTTTCAGTTTTAAACATTGGCTTCTGTGTTTTACTTTTCTAAAATTTATTCTTACAATTCAATCGTCTGCGAATCTTAGCCATGATACTATTATGCAGTTTTATTTATTTATTTTATTTTAATTAATTCATTTATTTGAAGGCAAAATCATTTTTTTTTTTTTTTTTTTTTTTTTTTAATCAAATGATAATGCAGTAGAAAAAATTATGTATATCAAATTTTAAATTTAAAAGCTTATTTATCACAGTTACGTTTATGAATAATGTATATATATTATATATATACGTTATAACAGCTGCTTATTTTTATTTTTTAATTAATTCCTTTAAAAGGAAAGATCTTTTAATTTTTATATAAATAAATATATATACACTGCAATTATTGGAAAAAATTATAGTATGTAGTGAAAGGATTAAACTTATTAAAATTTTAGTTTAATTAACATGTATTTGTTTGTTATTTATTTAAATCCTTTGAAGTGAAAATCTGCTTTTACATATTATAGTGTACAGAGTGAAGGCTATGAAAAACATAATTAAAATATTAAAATATTTAATAAAGGTTGCGATATAGTCATCTTTTAAATCGTAGTTCTTGAATAGTAGCAACACCACTTGTCACTGATAAATACCCAAACTGAAGTGGCCGGGAAAGGTTTTTTTGTACGTTTTTTCAACCTGGACCCTATGCAGCGCGAGCGGAAAAGGAACTGCCGTAGACAGCAGATACCCAAAGAAAGGTCTAGAGCGATTACTATTTATTTATTTATTTATTTTTTAACTTTTTAATTATAATATGATATAAATAACAAATAGGGATTCAAATCTTTTAAAAATTGATTTAAATACAGTGAACAGCGAAGCGGGCGTAGCCTGCTATATCTGTCCGTCTGTCTGTCTCGTAAATATTCATGAAAATTTTTGAAATTGATATATGTTATTCGAGTTCACTATCAGATATTCCCTGTTGAAAATGGTGTGAATACCTCTTCTGGTTTGTGTATAGGGACACACGAAAGTATTCCAAAGCACTGTTTTTTATGAGAGGTATTTTTATAAACCAAATTTAACAACTTTACTTTGTACAAATCTCAATAAAATTGAAATTTATTCATATGCATAAACGAATGCTTCCTATAGAATAGTATGATTAACATTAAAATTTACAGGACCACGCAAAATTTCAGTTCAGTTACATTAAGGGCTTTTATTGAAAATTTGCGAGAATTGCATTTCTGCTCACATTAAGTATTTTTTTTAACACTTTCTAACAATTTTGAAGTTTAAATATGATTTGAATATGTGTATCTGTCTGTCCGACTGCTCATCTTTTATCTGTTCTTCTGCTCGCCTCCAGCATTCGTAAATATTTTCAGAATTTAAAAAATGATACATATTATTCATTTTTACTATAAGGAATGTTCCCTATTTAAAATAGCATTAATAGGTCATGTACAACTTGTTTTTCCACAGGGACACCTCCCCCCCCCCCAAAAAAAAAAAAAAAAAAAAATTAAATTAAATTAAATTAAATTAAATTAATAAAATTAATAAATTAATTTTTAAAAAAAGGCCAATACATTACGTTTTAGGAGACACGTTTTTATTAATCCCATTTATGTAACTTTCTACTTCAAAAGTGACAATGAATTTGACATTTACTGTTAATATGCTAAAATAACTTTTTTTTTAAATTTTTTTTTAATAATATCGTATGCTTAACCTTCAGATTTACAGGGCTGTTCTAAAATATTCAGATACATTAAGGACTGCAAGCCAGCATTTTCGTTTGCGTTAAATATTATCAACATTAACAATAATTATGAATGCAATGAGTCAATTTGTATGTCTTTCAGTCATTTGAATGTCTTTTATATGATAACATAGGCGAATAAATTTGAAAGTTGTACGATACAAGTACGTACAGTAACTTTGAAGTAATATTGAAAGTAGTATTTACAGTAATTACAGTATTTACAGTAGTATTTACAGTAATATTGAAAGAGTTAACTTACAATACGTACCGCATGATTTTTCGATCTTGTTTATTAGAAAATACCTACTATTATTTTCTGTTCTATTCTATATATATCATTCTTTTTATTTTTGCAATATCTATTATCCGTTGCTCCTACTACCATTTGAAGTGCATATCAATATATTATTATTATTATTATTATTATAATAATTTTGTGCCTATATTGTTACTTTCGATTTTTAATGATTAAAAAAAAAAAAAAAAATGTATTATTTGCTACTTTGAAACAAAAAAATATACTTCATTACTTTATAAATTCTTTAATCATCAACCTTAATTCATTTTAGATAATTTGGAGTGGAAGGCTGATTTTTATACCAACTATATGAAAAATATCAGAGCCGGGAATCGAACCCGGGCCTTCCGCTTCGCGCGGATGGATACTCTACCACTGAGCTACCCTGGGTGACAACCAGCTACGCATTTCTCACATACTATTCATTGTCAAGGTCACCGAGTCTGCAAACGCAGCTGTATCAAGTGACAATATTAAGCGTGGCACAACTCCAATAGATCACGAAATTCTAATTTAGAAATTCTTTAATCATCAACCTTAATTCGTTTTAGATAATTTGGAGTGGAAGGCTGATTTTTATACCAACTATGTGAAAAATACCAGAGCCGGGAATCGAACCCGGGCATTCTGCCTATATATATTAAAAAGAAAAAAAAAAACTTCATTACTTTAAGATTCTTAATATGTAATAGTTAGAAAACGTAGCTATAATACGTAATAGCTAAAGTTAAATTTAATATTAATCATATGCCTGAATTAATTTTTACAATATTAAATCAGGACAATAAATAAATAAATAAATAAATAAAAAATAAAAATAAATAAAAAAATAAATTAAATTAAAATTACGGAAAATACAGATTATTTATTACTTTAAGATTCTTAATAGGTAATAACGAAAAAATCTTGTTTTTTATAATAATATATTATTTTATTGCATAAGTAAGTCAATTGCATTTTTAAATTTCTGTCGTATTACATTTTTAAAGTAATCTCCATTTCATATATATGTAATATATCTATTAACTTATGCATATTTTTAATTACCCATCATACTATAGGTATAGGAATTTTAGGTTGTGATAAAATTTTCGAACTCTGTTTCTTAATATTTTTTCAAGTTTTGAGGCGTAAGGATTCTAAAAATCATAAAACTGATATGGTTTCCGTTTGTTAGTTCGTTTATGTCTTAGTTAATTAGCATGTGTTCACGACATCACCATAAGAACAATAAGAATTTTTAAGAAATTAACAGCTTTTTATACATTAAAAATTGAAAACTGATAAATTTTATTGTTGATTATAAAAATAAATTTTAATTATTTTAATTTAAAAATAAATTACATATAACATACAAATAATAACAATAATAATAATAATAATAATAATAATAATACATTTCATTTCTCTTCATATATATATTTTATTTATTTATTTATCTTTTTTTTTTTTTATTTTTTTTTCCACATCATGTTCACATGTCTTAAATTGTAATACACACTAATTATTTACAACGATGCAAAAAATTCTACTCTTATTTTCTTCAGAATTAAATAATAGAACTATAGAACAGTTTAATATATTTTTGTTACTTGAACTTATATAGTAAAAACATTTTTAAACGGAAAATTTCATTTGGGGCTTTTTTGTATAATAAAGCAAATGATAAAATACAGCTTAAACAGTGAAGTTCTGTGCACTGGAGTTCGAGATATTGCTTCATCAAAAACAAGGAAAGTTACATCATAACAACGCTATTTTTATATACACACAAATTTAATCCCGAGTAAGGAAAATATGGTGTAGTTGTACACATTAAATTTTGAGATATAGTTTTTACAGAAACAAAAAAAATTATAGCATAGCAGAGCCACATTTCAGCCATAATATGCACGCATTTAAACATGAGTAAGAAAATCATTATATGATACGGAATCTGTAAAACAGAAGTTATTCATTTATTAATAAAACTCCTGTTCTTAGTAATTTTTTTATGATTTTGAAATAATATATGTATATATTACTTATCCTATACCGAAGGTTTTTTATTTATTTATTTTAAACATGATTTAAAGAAAAGAAAAACATTCGTTCAATATACATACAAATTAAAAATTATATATGTAAGATTCTGAGACATAGGTTTTTCGTAAACAAGGAGAACTACAGCATGACAGCGCCACCTTTTAGCCGATATACACACAGATTAAAACCAAAGTGCAGAAGATATAATATAGTTGGGCATATTAGATTTTGATATATATAACTTATATAGAAATAAGAGAAATTACAGCGTAGAAGCGTCATCTTTTGGTCCTTTTACACAGCACCATTAGATTTTCAGGTATAGCTTTTTCAGAAACAAGGAAAATTCAGTACAGCAGGCCACTTTTCAGCAAATATACACACAAATTTAATTCCAATTATGGAAAATATAGTATAGTGTCCATATTATACTTTGAGCTATAGCTATCATTCAAACAAGGAAAATTGCAGCATAGCACACTGCATGCACACTATGCAACACGATCAAAATTTTCAAAGGTTGTTTTCGCGGTGAGCGAACAGGTTATTTCAAAGAAAGAGAGAGTTACAGGCGCTACCGACTGGGAGTTTACTACGGTCACAATTTTAAAAGATTTTTTGCACGATGAACGAACAAGCTCATTTCGGATCATGAATTGAGAAAAGGACGCCGCAGGAGCCACCAAACAGGACTTGCTACAATTGAAATTTTCAAGGGTGCTTGCCAAAAAACCAATAAGCTCTTGTAGGTTATGTGACGAGTAGAAGGCGCCGAGTCGTCACCGACCGAGGCTTTACTACGGTCAGATTTTTCAAGGATCATGAACCAGCTAGTGGCCACCACAAAACTTTCTTCAACATTTTCCTGTACAAATTCACTAAGTGCGAATAATTTATTAATTCTATTATTTATTAAAATTATTTAACATGATTAATGCAAATCCTTTTCATCTTAGGGAAATCTAACACCAAGTAGGCAAAGGAATACAGTTTTATCCCCTATAAATAACATCTTAAAAAATGCGTTTTTATAATGGTTATCTCATATATCAAGTTTCGTACAGTTATATACCACAGACGTTGAGATATAGCCATCAATTATTGATGAAATTAGCAGCATAACAGCACCACCTATTGACCAATAAGCATCCAAGTTGAGTCAGCATAATGTCTCATAATGGCCTTCTTACATATCAAGTTATGTTTGATGATACGCAATAGAATCTGAGATATAGCCTTCCATTAAATTGTGGAAATCGCTGTGAAGAAGCGCCACCTGTTAATCTGTTTACACCAAAAGTTTAGGGCACTAATTTTTATTAAGATGCATCTACATACAAATTTATGTGCAATTGTGTGCAGTAGTTTCTGAGATATAGCCATTCCTTAAATTGCGGAAATAGCTGTATAGTACGAAATCTGTTGGCCGATAAGCATTTAAATTGAATAAGCATAATATCTTATAATGGTCATCTCACTTATCAAGTTTTGTTTAATTATACGCAACAGGACCTGAGATATAGCTTCCCTCGTAGTTTCAGAAATCACTGTGTAGCAGCGCCACCTGTTGAGCGGTTTGCACCAAAAGTTGACAGGCACTAATTTTTGTTAAGATGCACCAACATACAAGTTTATATGTAATTCTGTGCAGTAGTTCCTGAGATACAGTCGCCAAAAATTTTGTCACACACACACAGACTGACAGACAGACAGACATTTTCTAGAAATGGTCAAATCGTGTTCAGGCCATCCCAAAACATGAAAATACATCGAAAAGTTTCACGAATCCAATGCTTTTTCTATATATACATACAGAAGAAAGTGATAATAGCTTAAAAAGAAAGAAAGAAATTGTTTTTAAACCTCGATTCTGATAACCGCTAATTTTTTCAGCGTCTTCGTCGCTTATGTCATATCGGATCTCGGTCACCACTGCCTGCTGAAGCGGCTTACCTCTGCAACCAATATTGAAATTTATTGGATGCTAATTGCTGCTATTATTCCGTGGTTTTCTATGAAACTCGCTCATAATACGGCTTAAGTTCCTCTAGATTTCCATGAGAGCATCACAAACAGGCGTGGGACATAAGTGTTGTCAATCGGTATTAATTCGAAAATTTAGAAAGCGCAATTTAAAAGTCTATTGTACGATGCCTTGTTAAACATGTTTAGATTAATAGCTACATAAGAATGAAAATTGTTCTTAAATATGTAGTTTTTTGTCTAAATTATACACAAAATCTTGAAAATTCGAACACGGAAAAAAAGAGAAAATCCCAGAATTCTGATAATTCAACATTTAACTAAAAAATTACCCTAAAATAATACTATTAGATAAGATTTATAAATACTGATTTTCATCTATATAAATAAAGATAAGTGTCTGTGTCTGTTTCCGCTCTGGTGCTCACACTACCGATCACAGAGCTATAAAACTTGTCATATGGGTACCTGGGACCCTGTAGGTGTGCACCTCATCGAGATTTCTTCGAATTTGAACTTTTTTTTTTTTTTTTTTTTTTTTTCCAATTTTAAATATTGGCTTTTATGTTTCATCTTTCATGATTTTATTCTTCCATTGTAATCGTCTGCATTCTTAGCAACGGCTATTGCACAATTTATTACTTTCTCTTACCCATAGGATCGAGAAAGTACTGTTTTAGGGTCAAATTTTCGAACGTGAGTTTTTGTTATACTTACAATTTCTGAGGTCCCCTGAGTACGAAAATCATGTTTTTAGCGAATGGTCTGTGTGTCTGCCTGTTATCAGCATATCTCAAGAAGAAATAGTAGCAGAAATTCCAAACTCGGTATTCCAAATGTGTATCATATAGGGATTTTACACTAAGCTTTTCGTTGAGATGAAGCCAATGGTTCGTGTACAGGAACACTCAAAAGTATTCAAATACATTACGTCTATAGGGGAAATTGCAGGTAAGTAGAGTTTAACATCTATAGACAGCACTAAACAAAATTAAACGAATATATATTTTTTGTAATAGAGATAGTCAACTGGGAAAAAAAATTTGCGCATGTAGGAGCCTCGCCTCCTGGCCTGGGGGGGGGAAGTCCCCCTAGAGGGGAGTAAATTTTCATGATGGATATCTTTCAAAAGAGTTCGCCAATACATTTAAAACGAATGGTTGAACCATCGACCTGTGATAATTTAAATTAAAGTTATTGATTTTTCTCATTTTTAGAAAAAACATTTTTTTTTAAATGTAATATTGAGAATAAATTCAACTTTTTTTTTTTTTTTTTTTTTTTTTTAGTGTTATACTACTTCTTTAATATGGAAATCGTCTGCGTTATCATAAAAGATAATATTTTTAAATAATAATTTTAACAAATTATTTTAAAAAAACAGAATTATTTTTTAACATGTAGGAGCCTCGCCTCCCCCCCCCCCACCCTGGGGGGAAGTCCTCCCTCGAGAGGAGTAAATTTTCATGATGGATATCTTTCAAAAGAGCTCGCTAATTCTTTTAAAACGAATAGTTGAACCATCGATCTGCGATAATTCAAAATAAAGTTATCGATTTTTTTTCATTTTTAACATTTTTTTTTTTTTTTTTTTTTTTTTTATGTAATATTGAAAATAAATGAATAAATTTAACTTTTTTTGCATATTTAGTGTTATATTACTTCTCTAATATGGAAATCGTCTACATTATCATGGAAGATAATTTTTTTAAATAATAATTTTATACTGAGTGAATTTGTATAAGAAAATATAGAAGAAAGTCGTGTGGTGGCCACAACACACTAGTTATTTGTTGTTAGTAGATGTGCTTTACTAATAATATTTTACCATTTCCAAGAAAGCTGTTCGGGAATTGAAATAAATTCCTCATAGAGATATGGTAAATAATGTATGTTTTAAGCTAAATATTCATCGCTTATTTTTTGTATATTTACACATTTTGAGGCTTCCTGATTACCGTAGTCAAGTATTTTAACGTTTGATCTTTGTCTGTGAGTGTCTGTGAGTGTCTCTTAGAGTAACTTAAAAACGAATAATTTTAGGAGATCCAAATGTTGCATTTTGAAGTTAATATAAGTTTGTTGCCGGAAAAGTTTGATCATGATTGATAAGTTTCGATGTATGTTGCGTGTGAAAATTGTCTGTATAATTTTAAGTAAACTTTTAATTTTAATAACAGAATTAAATTCTATATAAATGTAGGTGCATAGGCCCCCCTCACACAGAACTAATTATCATATAAAACTCTTCCGGAGCCTAATTTGAATTGTTTAACATAGGTTTACATAATAGTACCCACTATCTTACCCCTTAATCTCCAACCTGTATTTATAGTATTAAATTTCAGGGTAAGAGAAAGTCGTGTGAGTGACACACCAGATTGTTTTAATTTATTATATATATTGAAAATAAAATGGCAATACAGTAGAAGAAAAAATTAATTATATTAAATTTAAAATTTAAAAACTAATTTATAACAGTTTATACATAATTTTTATAGTATAAGAACTTTTTATTTTTCATTTTTAAATATTATTCCTTTAAAAAAAAAATTTTTTTTTCTTTCTCTGTCTTTTTTCATTCATTCATTCATTCATTCTTTTTTTTTTATTTTTTTTTTTATTTTATTTTTTAATTTATTTATAGTATTTATCGGAAAAAAATGGTAGCATATCATAGAAACCATTAAACTGATTTTTTATGAATTTAATTCCTTTTAAAAGAAAGTATACTTTTTATTTCATTTATTATATTGCTCGGAATGATATGATAATATAGTGGAAATAGACGGAACTATAAAATACACGGTTCAAAAACTAAAATATTTAATAGATGTTGAGATACAGTCACCTTTAAAATCGCAGTTTTTTTTTTTTTTTTTTTTTTTTTTTTTTTTTTTTTTTTAAATAATAGCAGAGTCACCTGTCGTCGATAAATATCCAAAATGAAATATCCTGGAAAGATATTTCTGCAGGCAGTGGAAACCCGGACCCGCTGTAGTGCAGGTAGAGAAAAAGGGGCCGTAGGCAGCAGGTACCGAAGCGATGTTTAGAGCGATTTCAATGTATATTTTTTAATTTTTATTTATGATGGGATGAAAAAAATGAATACTAATCCAACTCTTTTGAAAATTCATTTAAATATAGTGAGCAGCGAAGCGGGTGAAGCCTGAAAGTTTTATATAAAAAGGAGAAATAACGCACATATAAAATAAGAGACTAAAATTTTAATGCCTGTGTTCGCCTTCATTTAACACCAACAGTGCGATTATAGTAGATCTATATTTCATTTCTTAAAAATAAATAAATAAATAGCATTATAGATGTTTATGTATTCTCTCTGTCTCTGTTTCTCTTTTAATACTTCCTAACAAGTTTGAAATGACTTCGGTTTGTCTCTCTGTTTCTGTCTTTTTGTCCGCGTTCTAACATTCGAAAATATTCATGAAATTTCTTGAACTGACATATATTATTTAATTTTACTATTGGATATTTCTTATTTAAAATGGTGTGAATACCTCTACTGGTTTGTCTACAGGGACACCTAAAAACATTCCAAAGCATTGTGTTCTATGAGAGGTATTTCGAAAAATCATATAATAATAATTTTACTTCTCACAAATCTTAATGAAACTAAAATATGTTATTCAAGTTTACCATCGGATGTTCCCTTAAAAAAAAAAAAAAAAAATGGAGTACATACCACCGCTGATTTTCATAAAAGAATACCCGAAAGTATTCCAAAGCATTCCGTTCTATGAGAGGCATTTCTATACACCAAATTTTAATAACTTGACTTTTCGCATATCGTAAGAAAATTGAAGTGTTTTATTCATATGTACACAAAAATATTTTCTATAGAGTATAGTATGATCCGCATTAGATTTGTAGGGCCACACAAAAATATTCAGTTACATTATGGGCTATTATTGGAAAGTGACTGGAATTGCATTTCCGTTAAACATTAAGCGTGCTTAACCCTTTCTAACAATTCATAAGTGTGAATATGATTCCAATTTGTATATCTATCTATCTGACTGTCCATCTGTCCGTTCCGATATTCTATAAATATTTTGGAAAATTTTAGATAACGATACTCTGTTCACTATGGAATGTTCCCTATTTAAAATGGTGTTAATAGGTCCTATACATAGGTTTGTGTACAAAAACATCCCCCCCCCACTCCAAAATATATATATATATATATATATATATATTGCGTTTTAAAACAGATTTTTATAAACCCCATTTAAATAACTTACTACCGTAAAAATCATAAAGAAATCAACATTTAATGCTAGTATACTAAAATAATGCTTTGTGTACAATATGATATGGTTAACCTCGAGATTGTCAGGGCAGCATAAAAATGTTCAGATCTATTAAAGATTGCAGTTAAAATCTGAAGACTGCATTTTCATTCGTGTTAAGCATTTTAAACATTTTCAACAATATTTAAGAGTGACTATGAATTCAGTCTTAATATGTATGCCTTTTAGTCCTGTCTGTCTTGAAAGGAAACAAACAAACAAACAAACAAACAAACAAAAAAAGATTACTGTGTATACGCAGTTAAATACCGTTTCTACATTTTTCATTTATTAGTCTTTTACGTTTTATATATCTATTTTGTACAAGTATAGTTAAAATTCTTTCCTATTGATTATAATACAAAATTGTTTGGTTTATACGATTCGAATATCGACTATAAATCTTTTTTTTTTTTTTTCTCTCTTTTCTAATATTAGCAAACTTTCTACCTAAGTCCTTATTTCTTATTTCTTCAGATATTAATTATCTTAAATTTTGTGAGAAATTTCATGATTATGTTTATTATTATTATTCTTTTTACGTCGCTCTAAGGAGAAAAAAAGCAAAAACTTTATTCGTAATGCTAAATTTAATACCCATAGAAAATCAGTGATTCAGATATTTGTTTATTAGAGTTATTTTGCAATTAATGCCTATCTTTAATGTTTAATATTTATTAATAATATATTTTTATTTGTGTTCAAGTTAAGCGATCATAATTAGCGATCATTTTAAAATTTATTTACTATCTTTAATATAAATAAATAAATTAAATAATTAATTAAAATAAAATAAACACGTATATTTTGATTTTAAGTCTTTTTAAATATAGTTTTATGCCATTTCCTTGAAAAATGTGTATGGTCTCAAACTAAAGAAATAACTCGTGTCTTCCTTCATACAAATTCATGCATGTGGCAATTCTTATCTGTTGTCCTTTTTCTAAGAACGCACAACGCACCTGAAAATCCTGTTAAGGGGTTTTCTGTAGTTTTAAAAGAAGAAAATAAAGGGACAATTTCTTCTCCGTTAAAAATCCTTTATCTCTTAACAGAGGAGGGTAAAAAAACTATTAATCATCATCGATCACTTGAGCTTGTGAAATTTGGGAATACACGTGGCAAAAGTAGGGGACAGCACATTCTGCTGTTAAATCGAATAATTTACAGCGGAAACATCCGTAAAGATAAACTCTTTTACACAAGTTTCTGCTGTAAAATATTTTGTTTAACAGTAGAATGTACTGGCACCATTTTGCCAGCACATTCTATTATAAAAATTAGCGTAATTTTGTACAGTGTATTTTATTTAACCCTCGACCAAATGAGAGGTGTGTTTTAAGTTTAAAACTTTTGTCTGTCTGCGTGTCTGTCTTTGACACCGTACTTCCAAACGAACAGACCGATTTCAACGACAGTTTATTTTTTCATCTTTAATTTTTTTTAGAAAGCTGGATGTAATGAGAATGCTTCTTTTAGCCAGGTTTCATCATATATATATTTGGTTGAAGCATACAAAAATATTATGGTTAATACTTAAAAAAAAATCGCTAATTTTAAACTGAATTTGATAAAGGTCAAAATTTTACTATTAATAAAGCCTACAGGCCCAAAAAATCCCTAAATTCGGTTAAAGAGGTTTTATAGGAAATATTTTAATTACTTAAAATGTCATTTTTTTAAGGCCATTTTGCACTGATATTTTTAAATTTACGAGCAGTAAATCCTTCAACGTCCAATTGATGTTATATAATAAGTCATATTACTATTATTGTTATTATTATTATTATTATTACTAGAGCATAGAAAATTGATTTTAAAAATCTTAAATTCTTAAGCGATTTCCCCAAAAATTAACTGTTGGCTAAAAATAGTGTTTACAGTAAACAAAATCGCTAAATTCGGTTGAAAATATCAGATTTTAAAGAAACATTATATCGAAATATACTCCTATGGCCAGCCCTGGGTTTTAATTTTATAATTTGTAAGCTAGAGTTTTTCCAAATAAATTTACAGATTTTATAGGAAAATAATGTTGTGATATTTAATCTCAGAACACTTTTATTGACTTTCGTTTTTCTTGTTCCGGACTTTCTTTTTGTTTTTTGCTTCCCGCCAACTGATTGTTTGGTGCACCTGCCGCATCACGTGACGATGTGTCGCGTCTCTCTACGAGTACACTGTAATACTTTTTTCAATCATGTAACTTTTGTTATTCGGGACTGACGTTCCATTTTCTTATTCTATTTAATCATAATATTTTTTCTTTTGTCTAAGATGAATAAATTTAAAGGCTAAACATCTAGGCATTCTTTCATTACGCAGCAATGTGTGAATTATCCTAAATAGTAATTGATCTACATATTATATAAGATTTCACAGTCTAATCAACATTCATTATAGGAAAAGAAGTTGCTACGCTTTAATACGGAAGTTCCATTAAATATAAATATATGGATTTTTCATCTAATTTCAAGTGTACGATCTAATGATAAATTAAGAGGATTTTTCTTCATCAATGGAATATATGATTACCTGTGACAACCCAGGTAAGTCAAACTTTATTTAATTATATGACTGTTGTTTTTACAAAGAATTATTAGTAAGAATTATTTGTTATAAAATATATTTAAAATAACTAATTTGAGGAAGCTGCGAATTCATGCCTTCATTTATATAGTATTCTTCCATCAGATTATGAGTATGAAGTGACACTAAATCGAAAGTATTGAAAAGTAATTAGAAAGTTATTTAAGTTTATCTTCTTCTTCTAGTACTTATTTTTATGAAAACTATTTAATTTTATTTTCTTCTTCAAGTACTATTTATCCAAACTGTGTTGATTTAAAATATTAAATGAATATTTACGTATTGAACAAATATTAACAAAACTATTACAAAAATTTTGTTTAAGTATGTCACCAACAAAAGATATACAAATTGAACCGCTGAACTCCACAAATTATAATGTGTGGAAGTTTCGTATCGAGATGTACTTGCAAAAAGAGGATCTTTTTACAGTCATTACTGACGATCCTCCCAACCCAATAACCGATCAGTGGCGTTCAAAAAATAGAAAAGCCAGAGCTATTATCAATTTACTTATTGACAATGATCAGATCGTGTACGTTATGAATCTAGATACAGCACGAGAGTGCTGGAATGCTCTGCGCCAAGTCCACGAAAGATCATCGCTTACCAGTAAGCTTTTCTTACTTAGGAAACTTTATTCCATAAAATTAATTGAAGGTGGTGATGTTAACCAACATATAGCTGATATATATAAAACACGCGACAGACTCACCGCCATAGGTGAAGTTATAGATGAATCGCACCTAGCTGCATTAATGCTATGCTCACTCCCTCCTTCGTATGACGTTCTCATAACAAGTCTCGAATCGAGAGACGAAGCGCAATTGACACCTGAATATATACGAAACAAATTAGCTGATGAATATGCCAAAAGGCTTGAAAACAAAACTATTCAAAATTCAGCGTTAAAAGTCCAAAACAATAACAAATCGGAGAAATTCTGCAAATACTGTAAGAAAAGTAACCACAATATTGAAGAATGTTATAAGTTAAAAAATAAAAATAATTCTGCTGTTAAAAGTCACAGTAAAAATTTCAACAAAAAACCCAACTTCAGATCCAACATATGCTCTCAGAACAATGAGAAGCCAGATAGCGCTCAAATTGCAGAGGGGACCAATAAACCAAAAGCTGATAAATTGTATTCTTTTTATGTTGGAGATAAAACTGTAAATTGGGTGGTTGATTCAGGGTCGTCTTCACATATCTGCAATGATAAACTAAAATTTCGCGAACTTAAAAATAACGTTTCTAACGTCACTATCGCGAACGGCACGCAGCAAAAATCTTTGGGTTCCGGTACTGTGGATTTGTATACCGTAAATTCGGAAAACACACAGAACAAAATAACACTTAAAAATGTTCTTTATGTCCCTGAAATAGAAACTAATTTAATTTCTATAAAAAGAGCAACAGAGAATGGCTGTATCGCTGTATTTGATGATAAAACCTGTAAAATTGTAAATCAGGGAAATACATGCATTGAGGGATATGTGAAAAATAACTTATATGAATGTCAATTAAATTATTCTGAAAAAAAAAAAAAAACACACAGCGAACATTGTAATACAAACTTGTGATAACGAAAATTGCATAAACAAGTGGCATGTGAAACTTGGCCACAGAAATACTAACCACATTAAAGATTTAGTTAACAAGGACATGGCTGTGGGTATAAAATTAAATGATTGCAAACATAATACTGAATGTAAAACATGCATAATGTCAAAATTAACTGATTCACCTTACCCCAAAGCTGCACAATTTAGAGCCTCCGTACCACTCGAACTGGTCCACACAGACTTATGTGGTCCTATGAAAACCCCCACTGTAGGTGGAAAATATTACTTTCTTACATTTATCGACGATTACAGTCGTTATACTATTATATATTTGTTAAGAAATAAGTTTGAGGTATTTTCTAAGTTAAAGGAATATGTGGCTATGACCGCAAACAAATTTGGCCGAAAAGTGCAAGCAATTCGCTCCGATAACGGGGATGAATACACTAGTATGGAAGTAAATGAATTTTTGAATAAAGAAGGAATTGAGCACCAGTTTACCGTTCCTTACTCTAGTGCTCAGAACGGCGTGGCAGAACGTAAAAATCGTACGCTGACCGAAATGGCTCGCTGTCTGCTTAAAGACAGTAATTTGCCGAATTCCTTTTGGGGGGAAGCCGTAAATACTGCAAATTACATACAAAATAGGCTCCCGACCTCCTCATGCGACTCAACTCCTTACGAAAAATGGACCGGCCGTAAACCCGATTTATCAAATATAAAAACATTCGGATGTCGCGCATACGCATATGTACATAAAATACATAGGGGAAAACTGGATAGCACCGCTCAAGAAGGAATTTTTGTGGGATATGATAATCGTAGCAAAGGTTACAGAATTTGCACAAATAATAAAAATGTAATAATTAGCAGAACAGTAAAATTTTTGGAAGATGAGAATAGAGAATCCCACAATAATGAAACATCACAAATCAAGAATGAAAATTCAAATGATGAAATTCCGGTGTCCAAATTACCAATATTAGATACTGATATAAATATAGATATAGCGGGCGATAACGATAGTCCGGATGACACGCAAACTCTGCCGCGACGATCACAACGATTAAATAAAGGTGTTCCGCCCGACAGATTTGCATTTGCAGTAAATGACAAAAGAATTGATGAGCCTAAGTGTTTTGATGATATACTAAAAATTCAAAACCCAGCTGAAAAAGAAAATTGGCTGAATGCCACACTCGACGAAATGAATTCACTCAGACAAAAAAAATACTTGGGAACTTGTTGACGCTCAACCAGGGACCAAAGTAGTAGGGTGTAAGTGGGCGTTCAAGGCCAAATACAATAGCCAAGGACAAGTCGAGAAATATAAAGCCAGGCTTGTTGCCAAGGGTTTTTCTCAAAAATACGGGGTGGACTATGACGAAACTTTTGCACCAGTTGCATCGCATACCACTCTAACAAGTTTCTTGACCATGTCACTATATAAAAATTTTAATCTAAGGCATGTAGATATCAAAACTGCTTTCCTACATGGAAATTTGCAAGAAGATGTATACATGCATCAACCCGAGGGTTATGTTATCCAGGGCGAAGAAAATAAAATATGTAAGTTAAAGAAAGCGATATATGGCTTGAAACAAGCCGCTAGAGCTTGGAATTTTAAAATTAATGAATCATTGTGTAAATTAGGATTTAAACAAAGTCAACATGACAAGTGTTTATATATCCGTAACAAAGATAACACAGAAACTTACATTCTTGTGTATGTTGATGACCTACTTATAGCTGGTAAAAATCACAATATTGACATACTAATTAATCAACTTAGGGAAGAATATCCATTAACCGACCTTAGGGAAGCCAAATATTACCTCGGCATAAATATAGAAAGACCTTGTAAAGGGGTAATTACGCTTGATCAAAATAATAAAATACGAGACATTGTAGCCAAATTTGGGCTAGATAACGCACGGCCCTCTGACACACCAATGGAACCAGGCTATATAAAATTAACTGATAATGACAATCTCTTACCAAACAACACAATGTACAGACAGGCTATAGGCGCGTTACTTTACATTTCTACAGTATCGCGACCTGATATAAGTGTTGCCGTTGGCATCTTAACCCCTTCCACTCCAGGGACGTACGTGCGTACGTCCTAGTGTTAATGGCCATTAATACCATGGACGTACGTGCATACGTCAAAGAAAGTATACGATACTATTTCAAAATTATAATCTGGTATTTCAGACATTTACACTACAGCTAGCCTGGAGCGGAAGGGGTTAAGCCGTAGAAACGAAAATCCTAGAGCGAAAGACTGGGAGGCAGTTAAAAGGGTTATTAGATATTTGAAAAATACCCAAGATATTAAATTAAAACTTTGTAACTCTGGTGAACCTGTTCTTAGAGCATATTCGGATTCGGATTGGGCCAATGACCCAAGTGATAGAAAGTCTATCTCAGGAAATTTATTTATATTGGATAAAAATCCAATATTTTGGACTTCGAAGAAACAGTCCTGTGTGTCCATGTCTTCAGCAGAGGCTGAGTACGTCGCAGCTGCGAGTGCTGCACTTGAAATACAGTGGCTCAACAAGCTACTAGATGATTTAAATTTACCGCAACAATGTCCTATAGTGTTGTACCAGGACAACCAATCTACCATCAAGATTGCTGAAAATGATAAATTCCACTCCAAAACAAAACACTTACAGCTGAGATATAATCTTCTGCGAAACCTAATACAAGAAGGCCTAATCAAGCTTCAATACAAACCTACCAAAGAAATGACCGCCGATACCCTAACAAAAGCTCTGCCAAAAACTGATTTTAATAGACATAGAAATGCATTAATGAACAATTGAAAAATTTCTGAGCTTAAGAGGGGGTGTTGTGATATTTAATCTCAGAACACTTTTATTGACTTTCGTTTTTCTTGTTCCGGGCTTTCTTTTTGTTTTTTGCTTCCCGCCAACTGATTGTTTGGTGCACCTGCCGCATCACGTGACGATGTGTCGCGTCTCTCTACGAGTACACTGTAATAATTTTTTCAACCATGTAACTTTTGTTATTCGGGACTGACGTTCCATTTTCTTATTCTATTTAATCATAATATTTTTTCTTTTGTCTAAGATGAATAAATTTAAAGGCTAAACATCTAGGCATTCTTTCATTACGCAGCAATGTGTGAATTATCCTAAATAGTAATTGATCTACATATTATATAAGATTTCACAGTCTAATCAACATTCATTATAGGAAAAGAAGTTGCTACGCTTTAATACGGAAGTTCCATTAAATATAAATATATGGATTTTTCATCTAATTTCAAGTGTACGATCTAATGATAAATTAAGAGGATTTTTCTTCATCAATGGAATATATGATTACCTGTGACAACCCAGGTAAGTCAAACTTTATTTAATTATATGACTGTTGTTTTTACAAAGAATTATTAGTAAGAATTATTTGTTATAAAATATATTTAAAATAACTAATTTGAGGAAGCTGCGAATTCATGCCTTCATTTATATAGTATTCTTCCAGCAAATAATATATAATTAAATTTTTGATTGATGTTTTTTATAAGCTAGCTTTTCAAATATAAATATATATATATATATATATATATATATGTGTGTGTGTGTGTGTGTGTGTGTGTGTGTGTGTCTGTTTGTGTGTGTTAGTAAGTGTGTATCATAAATTTTGTGTATCTCACGAACCAATGAACGAAACTTAATCAAACTTGGTATTTAGTTAGACTTTGTCCTAAACTGGTGCAGATTATATTTTAGGTTGAATTGTTCGACAGGTAGCGCTGTAATCCTTTTTTTTTTTTTTTTTTTTTTTTTTTTTACAGAGGACAAAGTTATACATAAATGTATATAATGTATGTTATTCATAAATGTACATAATGAGAGTTATTTTTAACAAATGATTGGGAAATTAATATGAATGTTTGATAATAGTAGTAGTAAACTAATAAAAAATTTTGTGCATGTAGGAGCATCATCCCTCCCCACCTTTAGAAAGGAAGTACTCCTCAGTAGTGTGAATTTTCAGTAAAGGTATTTGTAAAAAGAACTCGTCAATTCCTTTAAAACGATTGCTCGAACCATTCATCTGTGATAATTTTAAACGAATTTATCGATTCGATTTTCGTTTTCCTTTTTAACAAAAGAAAATTAAAAGGACTTATGGGGGGGGGGGGGAATGCATTTCCTGAAATATTTTCTGAATTGCAGAAAACTCATTTTTTTTTTTTTTTACATGTAAATAATTTGTTACCCATGAATTTTCGGACAATTGGATGCAATACGGCTCATGTTAAAGTAAATAAGATGATTTTGACACTAGATATAATTTTGGGAATTTCTTCCTGGGTCATGTAAAATGGAATGGTTTAAAAATTTTTAAAAACGTTTATGTCTTTTTATTTATTTAGAGAAGTTAATTAATTGTATTTCATCATATTACGAATCGACATGCAATAAGTCAGTTTAAAAAATAAAATGTTGCTTCACTCCGTATTTTCTTTTGAAAATTAGTAAACTAATTTCAAAAACGGCTGTTAGACATGCAAATATAAATATATAAATGATAAGCATATAAATAATAAATATATAAATATAATCATGGCATAAAAATATAAAAAGAATCTGCTCATATATATATATATGACATATTTAATGTACGAGAAAGTTTTTGTTTGAAACATCTATATGTTAACTTGTTATATTCAAATAATAAATAATTTAATAAATAAATAACTTTGTAAGTTAACACTATAAATTGTAAAATAGTCGCAGCAATTGTTTCAATTCAGCATAACAGCACGTCCCTTCATCAGATTAAAAAATAATGCTCGAGTGCAACATTAAAAAGCAGCAACTGCGAACTCGCGCTTACTAAGAAATTTACTGTGATTTTTGCATTTGTATTCCTCTGAAACGTCATTTGATAAATTTTGGAGTAGTACTATCTACCAAATAGAAACAACCAAAAGTTTAAAATTCATCTGAAATAATGAAAAAATATTGAAAAATTATTGTATGGTAAATCTTTATTTTCAGCGCACCAATGGATTTTAATGAGTTAAAATTAACGATAAGAAATATATTATCTGAAAAATTAAAGTGCTTTAAAAATAGTTCTGAAATAGTTTATAAATGGAATGCTTATTCTTGAACTACACGTAAAAGAATAAATTATTGAATTTTATCAAGAATTCATCTCTAAACTATTTCGATTTTAAGGATAAAAATGTACAAAAATGTTAAACTATGAATCACTGTCTCTGTTAGCCACGAATAAAAAAAGAGAGCTAAAGTTAAAAAAGAATCCGAGTCCTGTAAACGAGAAGGGTCTGTCAAGGCTATATAAATACATGATCGCCGTTGCTTCCATTCACGGATATGGCTGGGCCATAGGAAGCATACACGCCCACAGCCCACGCAATGAACTCTTTTCGTTCCGCTTGTGGATAAATATTTTATAAAACACTACAACAAAGGCCTTCTTATAGAAGGTGAGTATTTCAATTATGTTTTAATTTTTCTGCTTAATAAAGAAACCCTTTCTTTAAAAGACCGACAATTGTCAAAAAAATTTTGGTTTGAGTATCATATACTTAATGAAAATAAATTGTATAGAACTGAGATTTAGCCTTCCTGTTCCGTTCGGTCCATTTTGACCCAAAGGGTCATACATGAAAATTCGTATATTATGTCGAATATTATCTCTAAAAAAAATAATTGTTATATTCATTTAATTAAAGAATAAAAAAATAAAGTATTGCTGAGGGAACAGCCTATTTTTAAAAGTAAGAAAAAGAAGAAATTTTCGATCAACTTTCAGAATTGTGTGTTAACTATTGTGACATTTCTCTATTGATTAAAAATATTATTTTGGTTTACTTTAAAATAGAAAATTATTTTTATTGCAGATTATTATTATTTTTGTTTAATTCAAGAGTGCTTTCTCACTGTGTGCAAGATATCACAATTATAATTTCCTTTATCTGTATAATTTATCCCTTAAATGAAACAAAACATTAAAATTAAGAATCTGAACTAAAAGGTTTTAATTATTTTAATAATATGGAGTTTAATTAGTAATTCAAATTGAAATATGAAATTACCATTAAAACTTTTATATTTCCACAATCATTTTTACTTTCCGAACACTATAGTGAGGAAAGTATTGTAATCATGTCAAAAATCCGAATTCGAG
This sequence comes from Salticus scenicus, assembly GCA_963930645.1. NCBI lineage: Eukaryota > Metazoa > Arthropoda > Arachnida > Araneae > Salticidae > Salticus > Salticus scenicus. The sequence continues at coordinate 156,642,949 of OZ005653.1, forward strand.
ATTTTGATGTTTCTATACGTTTTGAGGTCCCCTGAGTCCGTTTTCACTATTTTTACGATGATGTATGTATGTGTGTGTGTATGTGTGTATGTGTGTATGTGTGTATGTTTGTGAACACGCTAGCGTCTAAAGGCTTTGTTCGATTAACCTGAAAGTTGGTACGTATATTGTAAGTCACCATAGTACGAACCCTATAGATTTTGGTGAATCTAGCACTTATAGTTTTTTTACAGGGACACAAAGAAAAATTCTTTATCATTATGGCCTATGGGACCAAAATCTTAAAAGTGCGATAGCATCTAAACGCCTTATTCAATTGAGCAAAAATTTTATACCCATATTATAGGTCACAGATACTCAATCTGTATAGATTTTGGAGAATCTAGCACTTATAGTTTTTTTACAGGGACACAAAGAAAAATTCTTTATCATTAAGGCCAATGGGGCCAAATTTTTAAAAGTGTGATAGCGTCTAAACGCCTTATTAATCTGAGCAAAAAAATTGTACACATGTTATAGGTCGCATTTGCACCAACTGTATAGATTTTGGTGAATCTAGCACTACAGTTTTTTTACAGGGACACAAAGAAAAATTCTTTATCATTATGGCCTATGAGACCAAATTTTTAAAAGTGCGATAGCATCTAAACGCCTTATTCAATTGAGCTGAAAATTTGTATGAATATTATAAATCACTGTTGCACTAACTATAAGCATTTTGGTGAATCTAGCATCTATAGATTTTTACAGGGACAAAACGAAAAATTCTTTATCATTATGATCTAAGGGCTCAAAGTTCAGTAGCGTTAAATAAAACCTCGTGTGATATATGGAGAAAAAAACACTCTATTATGGTTTTCTCTCTTTTGTTTGTTTAGCAATTCCTCTTTCTTTATTTTATCTACAAAATTGTTAGTTACTCAATGTTCGGAAAGTCGAGTGGAGTCACTCCAGATTTTTTTCCCCTTTCAATAGAACTTCTTATTTTTACTTCATTTTATTCATTATGCCAAAATGTATGGCTGCGAAAAATGTTAAATTCACATCTCAAGTACTTTTTGAAATATCATACGCGTAGTAAGAAAGCACTCTTGAATTTTTTTTTTTTTTAAATAATCTGAAATAAAATAATTTTCTATTTTGTAGTAAACTAAAATAATATTTTTAATCAATAGAGTAATGTCATACTTGTCAATACACATACACACGCGCGCGCGCACACACACACACACACACACGAAAAAAAAAAAAAAAAAAAAAATTTTTCACATGCATTTATTCATTCTTTTTTCAAAAGTTCTGAAAATTAATCTAAAATTACTTCATTTTCTCATTTTTAAAAACAGTCTGCCCCTTAATTAATGAAATTAAAAAAAATTAAATATTAAAATTGAATGTATTAAATGAAAATAAAAACATTAAAAGTAATGAGTTGGCTTGGATTCGAACACGGTGAAATTCAAAGTAAAAACAACAGTATACAAAAACAACAAGTCATATTTTATAAATATAAGTTTTTGTTATTTATTTTTTTCAATTTGAATGATTTTAAATTTCATTTATGGAAAATTTAAGGGGACCAGGTAAGCGAAATTCAACCCAAAATCAATTTTTACTTTTTTATATTGTTAAATTGTTTAAATTTCTATTTTTCCAAAGATGTATCACACAAGTTTATTAATATATATAATGACCCTTATCTGTCATTCACGATTCCGGTTTACACCGCTTCAAAACAGAGACTTTTGGCAGCCATTTTTTTTTTTTTTTTTCCATTCAACTTACGAAAACATACATATCATTTTCATAAATGTTTTGTATCGCACATATTGTTATTTATTCCCTCTAAAACCTTGAAAAACTATTCAATTGTAATGTTTAAATGTTTAATTAAATATAACGGTTCACTGGCTATTATAAACATGGACCTATAAATTGAATTATGTAACTTCATGATTATAAACAACGCAATGCCAAATAAAAACAAACATAATTTGTTGCCATTCAGAAAATACAAATTCCAAATGGACAACTCTTTAATTGCGAATGAACGACTCTTTGACTGTTTCATTAAAAAAAAAAAAAACGCTTAAAATATTTCTAAAATATATTAAAGCCTTAAAAATCTTAAAATATATTTGTAAAAACATATTAAAGTCTTTAAATATTTTTATCAAGCTTCATTATTTGTTTACATTGTATGGTATGATTGGATGGATGGATGGATGGGTTTAACGTCGCACTAATGCTGCGCAGATGGGCAATTGGCGACGGTCTGGGACACACCCCTAGAGGTGGTCCGGAGACATGCCATCACAATTTTGATCCTCCACGGAAGGGATGGCTCTCCCGCTTCGGTGACCCCCAGAGGTATAATTTTTGATGGGAACATGGAGGACATTGCGGCCACGACAGATTTAACGTGCACCAGCCACCATTAGTGTACACGACGGTCTTTGGCCGGCTCGAGTACCGAACCCGCAATCTTCCAATTGCGAGGCCGGCGCTCTACCGACTGGGCTACCGCGGCCCTGGTATGATTGGCGTCGAGTTCAGTACGTAAATGTCGCCAGTTGATTTTAGTTTTGAAATTAATGTAAAGTTATAGTTGGGATAGAATGTTTGGTTGGGCAAGTAAAGGTCACCAGTTGAAATGAGTATTGAAAGCAACGAGATATATAAATTAGAGTGCTGATTCAATGGATGAAGGATTAGCTTTCCGTGGTTCAAGATGAATCACGTGACATGCTCCAATAGGTTGCTGTGTTTAGCTCTTTATCGCTAGTTTGGCATTTAAAATATCAGTTCGACAAATTATCATTATTATTATGTAACATGACAGTCCTATGACCAAAATAAATTGTTTTTAAAATAATTTTACACACATTTCATATTTTAATAAATAATAAAATACCTTTTTTTTTATCGTTTCCCAACAAAGTTTAAATGTGTTTATAAAAGAAAATTTAAATTCTTAATGAGCTAAATTTAACAACAAATAATAATTTTTCAACTATTTTTAAACGTTTTGTCGGTTAAAGTTCAACTACACGAAATAAAAAAGAAGTAAGATCAAAATCAAAATGATTTAGAACAAAAGAATATTAAACTACGTAAGTAAACAAAAACATTGACTGCGAAGAACAATCTCCAAACCGTTGCCATAGAAATTTACTGAAAATAAGCTGTTACCAAGGGAACCACCGAATACGCAATTGCAAGGAGAGCATGTCACATGACTCATCTTGGACCTTCTCAAGGGTTACCATTTATCACTCTACTTTATATATCTCGTTGATTGAAAGTAGGGTAGTCTAAGGTGATAATGTCGAGTCAAGATAAAATGTTCGGTTGAGAATGAGAAAGTCCCTAGCTGGATCCTGGATATTTTGGCGATGTTGTGGGTGAGATAGCTGGTTGGGAGTATGAGTAGAGGTGAATTTGGGTTAGCATGGAGTGTCTGTAATTATTAGATAGTTAGTTAGAAAATACGCAAGCAAAGTGATGACGTCACTGGGTGTCAGTGGATGCAAGAAAAAGATTTCCTGTGTTAATCGCCCATTGGATTTTTTGTAAAAAATTATTAAAAATTGAGGAAAATTATTACCCGATTTTAATTCCCATATTTCGGTATAGATATGTATTAGTTATCGTGTGCATGCGTTAGATTAAGTTGTTTTTGCTGTAAAATTGATAAAATTTAAATTTTAAATTTCAAAACTTTAGAAAAATAAAATAGCAAACTTCCATATTTGATTGAAAACATAAACATTTCATTTCAAAGGATGATATTTACACAATAAATATCCAACTAATATACTAATTAAAAGGAAAATGATAAATATTCTATCATAATTTGAAGTCAGATTTGTTTTCAAATGTTTAAATAAAGTGTCTGATATAAGATACTCAAATGTTGCAGCGGAATAGATTTAATATATCTGTCATCCTTGGCGGAAAAAATATATCGCCAAATTATTTGGCGAACATATTTCATTCCTTTCAAAAATCATGGTTATTTTAACTGAATTATATGAAACAATATATCGTAGAATACATATTACGAAAATAAACATCTGGCATGTATATTTTCGTAGTATGTTTTTAATCGCCAAATACAAAAAACGCCAAAGATGACACAGTTTTGAAATTTAAAATTTTGTCAATTTGACAGCAAAATAACTCAATCTAACACATGGATACGATATCATACCTATACCCAAATACGGGTATTAAAATCGGAAAATAATTTTCCTCGATTTTTAATAATTTTTTACAAAATATACAATGGACGATTAACATAGGGAATCATTTCTTGCATCCACGGACGGTCAGTGACGTCACACTTCGCTTACGTATTTGGAAACCGGATCTTCGATAGTCTTAAAAAAAAGTATTTTGGTAAAATGAAGTGAATCGTTATTTACTTACTCTTACCCATAGGGTCGAGAAAGTTTTGTTATACGGTCAAATTTTCGAGCATGAGTTTTTGTTATAATTACATGTTCTGGGGTCCCCTGAATACGAAAATCACGTTTTTAGCGAATGGTCTCTGTGTCTGTCTGTGTGTCTGTTATCAGCATATCTCAAGAACAAATAGTAGCAGAAATTCCAAACTCGGTATTCTAAATGTCTATCATATAGGGATGCTACAGTAAGCTTTTCGTTAAGATGAAGCAAATGGTTCGTGTACAGGGACATTCAAAAGTATTGAAATACATTACGTCTATGGGGGAAATTGCAGGTAAGTAGAATTTAACATCTATAGACTGCACTAAACCAAATGAAACGAATACATATTTTTTGTAATAGAGATAGTCAACTGGGAAAATTTTTTTTGTGTATGTTAGGAGCCTCGCCTCCCCCCCCCCCCCTGGGGTAGATGTCCTCCCTCGAGTGGAGTAAATTTTCATGATGGGTATCTTTCAAAAGATCTCGCCAATACCTTTAAAACGAATGGTTGAACCATCGATCTACGATAATTTAAAATAAAGTTATTGATTTCTTTCATTTTTAACATTTTTTTTTTTTTTTACTTTAATATTGAGAATAAATTCAACTATTTTTTGGATATTTAGTGTTATACTATTTCTCTAATATGGAAATCGTCTGTATTATCATACAAGATAACTTTTTAAAATAATAATTTTAATAAATTATTTTTTTTAAACTGAATTATTTTTTAATAACCGAATTAAATTCTATATAAATGTAGGTGCATTAATGAAACGGGGGTTGAGGGGGGCCAGAACTAATTATCATATAAAACTCTTCCGAAGCCTAATTTGAATTGTTTAACATAGGTTTACATAACAGTACACGTTATCTTACCTCTTAATCTCCAACCTGTACTTATAGCATTAAATTTCAGGGTAAGAGAAAGTCGTGTGAGTGACACACTAGATTATTCTTATTATGAGGACTTTAAATAGAGCACTTAACGGAACACTGGGATGTGTTGTTGCTGTTGTGTTTTCTGGCCTATATTTTTTGTCAACCAGCAGTTTTTTTATTGTCATTCATATTTATTGATCGGGTAGAATTTTTTTAATTTCAGACCGAAAATTAGAAAATATCGAAACACATTTGATTTATAAACAAAAACTGAAAATACATTTGAATGATCACGTGGTAATCTTCATGATCTAAACATTGTTTTCAAGATTTATCGTTCACATTCCGTCATTTTTGACGGGGTTATATACTAGTTTATATATAAAGAGAAGTGTTGGAATTTTTCATTCTTTCTAAGTGAACTTTATATCTTACAGATGTCAATTAAATAAGTTTTTCTCAAAACATGAATTTCTCAAAACGTGTTTTTTTTTTATTCAATATCTGTGAAGATCTCAGATTTTATGTGACACTTATATTATAATACACACTTTAACATTGGAGTTCGATTATTTTTTGAGTTTTATTCATTTTAGGCAGTGAAGTTTTACCAAAAATGCTAATTTAAAAGAGAATTTCAATAAATAATTAATAATAATTTTTCAATTTCACTTAGAAAGAAAAAAAGGTAAAGCTTGCCATTCTAACTGCAATAAAAATTTATAATTCTAACTTTCCTTATTTCTATGAAAAAGATACAAAACGTTGATAAATTTAACATGGTGGAGATAGAGCATTCCAGGCAGTGCTACCAGACTGAGGATAATTTTTATTCAATATCCTCCACTAAATTTTACTGTTGCCTAATCACTTAAAGCCTTTTTTTTTGTAAAATATCTTCAAAATGATTAGACAACCGTTACAGTTAAAATTTAGTGGTGGATATTGAATAAAAAATTTCTTCAATCTGGCAGCACTGATTCCAGATCCCCTAAAATGGTTAATTATTATTTCAAATAGTAGATAACGTAATTAATTTTATAACGTGAATAATTAATAACGTAATTTTATAACAGAATTTTTTTTAAATTATGAAACGTGTTGCATTGTTATTAACCAACGTTAATTTTTATTATTGATTCAAGTTTTTAAAGAAGAATTTGCTTAAAATGAATAAGTTTTATGTATTAGCATAAAATATTTTTTACATTTTATTTATTAATTAAAACTATATACATAAACATAAATAATACAAACGAAAGTTAATTAATTTTAAATTAATAAGCTAGAGAGTTTTTGTTTTAGTTTCAAAAGAGAGAAGACTAGTAATGTATTATTTTAGAAATTAAATGCAAAATGAATTTTGGAAATTTAGTCTGAGTTTTTTCATATTTTTCATTGTATTTGTTAAGGTTTATATATATATATATATATATATATATATATATATATATATAATTTAAATCACATAATTATTTCTTAATCAATTAGCAATAAATATTTGCCTTTAAAAATTTTATTATCGATTTTGATAATTAACCAAAAATTTTTCGTAAATTACTTTTTTTCACTTTTTAATACTCCTATATTTTTTAGTAGCTCCCAAATAATATTACTCTATTTTAATAATGCCTTATACCTAAAACTCTTTAAAACATCGTTATATTAAAAGTAAGAATTTAACTTTACTTACATTGCTTTATGCTAATTAGGTTTTTCTGGTGTAATTTAAAGTTTTCTATCGTTCATTAAACTTCAATATGATTTTAAAAACATTTACAGTAAAATACATGATTCCCCATACTAACTAGCTATTGAAAATTATGTTAGAGTAACGAAAATTTTGTTTTATAGGATTATTATTGATTTATTTAAATGAAATTTGAAAAAGATTGAAATTAAGTGTTACTTCTATCATTTAATACATATTTTTTAAGCAGAATGGTATTGCTTTATTAGATGTATATCTTTCTGAATGTAGAATTTTACGAAGATTGTTTAGAAAACTTTAATGCATTTTAAAAATAATGTTTTAACTGAAAACAACAACTATGTACATTTCCAGAATTAAAATATAATAATTTTATAATCCAGCGAAAAGATTAAAAAAAAAAAAAAAAAAAAAAAAACATTTCGTTGACTTAAGATTTTGTTCTCTTCTTATCCTATGAAAGGCTGTATTAAACATGTTAAAAAATAAAAATATGAAATTTCGCGATGAATCAACAATTATCAAATAATCTTAGAAAACAGGAAAAATACTAAAAATGAATTCACTGGCTTTAATAGTATTAAACATATGACTTTAAATGAATTATTTGAATTATTTTGTACTTTATATACTTTGAATGGTTTAGGTATAGGAGCAATTAAGGGACCAACAAGAAATTGAAGGAGAGTAACAATATTTTTGATTACTTTGTATCATATAAAGTAAAAAGAGATTTATAACTTAAACATTCGACTTTTTGTTGTTGACAATATTTGTATTTATTTATTTATTTATTTATTTATTTATTTAGAAATAGCACAAATAATTAGATAGATATATAATCCTTGCGTGTAATTATTATTATTTTGTAAATTTACTGCTTATGACAAGAAATGGTTACAATTAAAATTTGACGAAACTTACAGAAAATATGACAAAATGTGAGAGAAATACTATTCCGTAATATAAAGTTTATATATTTCAATTTCGTCGAGTTTTCAGTATGTGTTGTGCAGTAAATAAGTTTTTACTGTAATAATAAACAATGTCTTCACTTTCGTTTTGTTTCTTTTACGCACTGATGACGGTACGCTTAATGCTACCGAAACAACTATCTGCTAAGTTTATTATTTCATTTGACGTTGAAGACGTTGTTTATTATTACTGTGTTTATTTATCTAGCTTCAAGTTTCTTGTAAATACTAGGATTTTAGTGTGCAGGTGCAAAAGATAGTACTTTATTTATTACATATGTTGAAAGCGTAGACATATAAATTAACTTATGTCAATTTTCAGTTAAATAGAATAAAAAATATCATCAAAGAGAGAATTAAATTTCAGTTACTTTCCGAGCGTTTCAAGCTCTTAAGGGTTTTTTCCTCTTATTGCGTGTTAAATTTAATTCAATTATTTCAACCGCATTCAGAAATATTATTTTTTCTGAAAAAAGATCCTTATGAGCCACAACTTTTAAAATTTAAATAAAATTGTGCTCTATCGTTTCATGATAATTTTCATAATTTTTATTCTCTTGAAATAAAAGTTTGACTTAAATTACTCTGTATATCTAGCTTTAAACTCATATAATAAATAGAGTTTGTATTTCATATCTGTAGTCAAAACTTATTTACTACAAATACTCATATCTCAACCCACTGATATAGAAAATCTTTCTTCTTCCGAGCAAAATATTTACAAATAATTAATAATTTTAGAGAAGAAATATATGTATGTTTAAATATTCGTAAGATTCTTAGAAAAAACATAAAATTATTGTTAGCAGTAAGTGAAATAATGTCTTAAAGTTACAATTCATTTTATAGTTTTTTATTAAGTCGACAAACCAGAATATTTCTTCTCTTCTTTAATTTGTTGTTGGTCTTCTAATTGCACTAACTATCGTTACTAGAAAATCTAAATTTAAAAATGTTCTTTGCACGTCTGAAGCTCAAGTTAAAATTTGTCTAGTATTTTTTTTGAAAAACAGAAAATTTTTTAGATAAAATAATAATAATAATTGTAATAAAATGATTTTCTACAGTATAGGTCGCAATTCAGAGAATACGGTTGTATAAACAAATAGAATTGCAAAACTAAACACAAATTAGCCATTGTAATTTCAACATGAAAAGCAGAGATCCAGTTTGAAAGGAAATAGAGATAAATAAAGTCCGATGTTAAGACAATATTCCAGAAATAATAATCTATATCATTATATAAAGCGCAAAAAATTGTTTGTTTGTGGAGGGTAATCTCTGAAACTACTGAACCGATTTAAAAACTTCTTTCACTGACTGAAAGCTACAGTATGCCTGATTGTTATAGGCTATATTTAATTTTGATAAAATAAATTTTAGTTTAAATCTTAGCATTTTAATTAAAATCCCCATAGAAGCCGTAATAGAAATGGAAATAATGAAATATTAAAAAAATTAGCTGCTGCCAACATAAAAGAAACATTTACATGTTCATTTTGTTTTTAAAATATCTTGACGTGAAAAGAAAAGAAATATATTTGCACGTGAATTAAATTGAAATTCATATAAAGCTTTTTTAATTGTTAAACTTACATGTTAAATCTGACGTCTTATAGAGCATTTCCTCGTGACGTCATGTGGTTGGCAAAAAAGCGCGCTCGACTTTCCCGCGCCCCGCCCACCATTGATTTTCCGTTGGTAGTAATCAAGTAATCGCCATCGCTATGCTTTTCCCAAGCCTTTTTGCCAACCACTCATAAAAGTTGAGATGTTTGTTTACAAACAAGGAACTGCCCTATAGCATTAAAAGTGTTTATTTTTCTAATAATATAATTTGATATGATATGATATAATATAATGATCTAAGCATCAATGTTTAACCCACGGAGTCTTTATTACTCCGTGGTTTAAACTGATGTGTGTAAATGAAATAAAATAAAATAAGAAATTCTATTTTAATTTATAATTGTTGCCAAAAAGATTTATGAATTAATTTATTTTTAGACATATAATAAAATATATTTTCACGCAAATAATAATATAAAAAGTGAATTAAAAAAATACCATCTGTATTTCATTATGCATTTTTTTAAAGAATAATACGCAAGCGAAGTGATGACGTCACTGGCCTTCAGTGGATGCAAGTAAGAGATTTCCTGTGTTAATCGCCCACTAGATTTTTTGTAAAAAATTATAGATCGAGGAAAATTATTTCCCGATTTTAATCCCCATATTTGGATATAGATATGTATTAGTTATCCTGTGCATCCGTTAGATTAAATTATTTTTGTTGTAAAATTGATAAAATTTGAATTTTAAATTTCAAAACTATAGAAAAAAAAATGGCAAATTTCCATATTCGATTGAAAACATAAACATTTCATTTCAAAGGATGATATTTACACAATAAATATCGAACTAAAAAACTAATTAAAAGGGAAAGGATAAATATTCTATCATAATTTGAAGTCAAATTTGTTTTCAAATGTCTAAACAAAGTATCTGATATAATATACTAATATGTTGCAGCGGAATAGATTTGATATCCGTCATCCTTGGCAGAAAAAAAAATATCGCCAAATTATCTGGCGAATATAATTTAATTCCTTTCAAAAATCATGGTTATTTTAACAACTTATATTAAGAGAGTAACGAGTAATATGAAACAATATTTCGTACAATACATATTACGAAAATATACATCTGGCATGTATATTTTCGTATTACGTTTTTGATCGCCAAATACAAAAAACGCCAAGGGTGACAGTTTTGAAATTTAAAATTAAAATTTTGTCAATTTGACAGCAAAATAACTCAATCTAACGCATGCATACAATAACTAATACATATCTATACCCAAATATGAGGATTAAAATCGGGAAATAATTCTTCTAAAATTTAATAATTAAAAAAAAAAAAAAAAAAAAATCCAATGAGCCATTAACATGGGAAATCTTTTTCTTGCATCCACGGGCGGTCAGTGACGTCATCCTTCGCTTGCGTATTGAGAAGTTTAAATTTATTTGGCGACTATTTTTAGCAATTAACAGTTATGGCAAGTAGCTCAATATACATAGCGCATACAGCCATTACTGAAATGTAAATAGCATTTAATTATTTGAGTTAAATTATGTTGATTGGAAACCTATTTAATATATCTATGCTCTATAGCTATACTAATATATAAAGAGGAAAGGTTTATATGTATATGTAGAGAACGATCGCTAGAACTAAAAAGCCGATTGCTTTTTTTTCTTCTTTTCTTTCATTAATCAAAAGTTACACTGTCTCTCTCTAAGTGCTAGAAGCTATAATAAATTTTGATAAAATAATTTTTTAATTAAAGTTTTCAATATTTTAATTGAAAACAAAGCATAGATTTGATATCTATCGTCATTGGCGATTTTTGTATTTGGCGATCGAAAACGTAATACGAAAATCTGTATATTTTCATAGTAAAGGCGAGATGTATGTTTTTACTTCAATTACCCTACTACCGTAGGTAGTGGAAGTATTGTATAGGTTTTGGCAATTGGTCAGTGTGTGTGTATGTGTTCACGTATGTGTGTAATCTTTTGGCTTTCATATCTCCAAAACTGATAAAAATAGAACTACTAAACTTCACAAGTGATTCAGGTCTGGTGTACAGATAAATTTTCCAAATTTTCGTGAAAATTGAAATACCGGAATTGGGTCATCGAAAACCAGAAATGGGACCGTAAGCCCGTATTCAAAAACAGCTCTAATGATTTTCTTCAAAGTTGCTATATAAATAATCTATTAGATGCCCTTTCGATTGATATAGTTGGTTAGTTCAGGAAAATTGATAGGCGTCCTCTATAAACAGCTCAATTTCAGACCTCGCAAGTGCGTTCCTTTAAAAACGCCTGTACGAATTTTTTCAAACTCGCCATGTTAACTTCCTATTAAATATCCTTTTGTATGTAATTATTGTTTTTAGGTCAATAATTGAGTATGCTAAGTTTTGGTAAAAGATGATATCTCAAAAACGGCTCTAACGTATTCTTTAAAATTGTTTCATTAATCCAGTTTAGATAACCTTTCTCAAGTGTTACGTGCTTATTACAGGAATATTAATGGTCATCCTGATTCGGTAGTTCAGTTTTAGATCTCGGAAATTCGTGTTTAAAAATTAACTATCTATTTTTTTCCCTTATTTTTTAACTCGCTATGTAAACTCTGTTGTATGTGTCTTTATACGTGTATCAAGTTTCTCTTACTGGAAAATCTCAAAAAATGCAAGTAATATCTCCAAAAAATTGTGTATAATATGTGTAATAGTTGGTAATGGAAGTCGTGTGGTTGTTTCACACCAGATTCCGTAATAGTATATATTGTACGAATATTGTTTCATATTATTGATTTCTCCCTTAATATACATTATTAAAATAATCATCAATTGTGGAAAAAATTAAATATATTTGCGAAATGAACAAATAAATAATAATTAAAGCTATTATGACGTCAATTTTATCAAAAACATTTTCATGTCATAGGTTTATTTTTCAATATTTTTTATTCATGAGTAAAGAAATGTTTCTTTTTATGAAATAAATAAATAAATAAATAAATAGCATTAAGTAAAAATTGCCAATATTTAACAACTAATTAAAAAAAAATAATTGTAAAATTATATTTTGACTTTTCAGTTAATAATATTGCCTGACAATCCGCGATTGTAATGAAATGCTCGCCCTCTGGTGGGCTAAGGTAAATATATCATACCACTAGCTTTCACGCTGAAACAACAGTAGAACAACAAGAAAGAACAATAAATAAATACAGGTGGCTATTATATTTACTAACAACTGCAGTTGAGAAAGCTCCATCTATCGATCATTACAAACGCGGATAACATATAAACTGATATAGTTCTTGATTTTTTACATGTCAATCCATCTTTAACTAAAATTTGTTCATCAGTGCGAAGCCGGACGGGTCAGCTAGTATAATTATAAAAAGAAATGACTTTTTGAATTTCATTTTGAAATGCTATAGGCTAATTTTGGTTCTGTTCCGGCAATTATATAGCTTGCTACAATTATATAGCTTGCTACAGCTGTCAGTATATGATGCTTCCAATAAATCTAATTTTATGTATCAGCAAAAATTATCTGCTTAGTACTGATTGAAAACCTATTGATTACCTAAACCGATACGATGTGAATTTATTATATTACGTAAATGCCCCGAAGAAACTGCGCGTTCATATAATGATGTTTTATTATTATTATTATTATTATTATTATTATTATTATTATTATTAATTTTAAACTGCAAATCCACGTTTAAGTGAAGAATTATTTGTCAGGATAACCCTTCTGTATGTGGACAGTTTTATTCCGGTGGATAACAGGAGATTATGATAGATCGGTGTGAATTGTGTACTCCATTACCTACCAATTAAAAAGTTATTTTAAATAAGAGTTAAACCAGTATACATATATTTTTGAAAGATTTTTTAAACTCCCAATTACTGAAATAAACCAAGTAGCACTTACGATTCAAATACGTTTGTCGAGAAATTTAGTTCGATTTGAATAAAAGTAAAAATCATTGACGGAAATCCTTTCAGCTCGAAAAAGAAGTGCTTTGTAAAGCCAGAATATATTAATTCTGATACAATTTTTTGAATATAATAAAAATTATTTGTTAAATTATTTATGGGAAAATAATTACACCTTCCCAATTCAATAGTTTTAGAAAAAATATAAAACGGAATTTCTTGTTATAACATTGTAAGAGCGTTTCAGATAGTCTCGAACACTAAAATGTACCACTTTACCCAACAATATTGAGGCAATTTATTGGCCCCAACTATGTAGAGAAATATTATTAGCTTTAACTACGTAACATAACATACTATGGTTTCACAGTTACAGCTTCTAACATTTCTGAACATGGTTATGGTAAGTAATCTGCCTCAATATTGTAATTTAAAGTAGCACAATATATACATATATTTCCAGGTCAAAGTGGTTTTGCTGCAAATTATGTTTGAATTTTGATAGGAAATGATATGCTTCCATTCCTATGTGTCTGTGTAATTCTTTAAGCGCTAACTTTCTTAACGGTTAGGTGCGTACATTTTTATACAAATGTTAATACAATAAGACCCCGCTTAGCGCTGTTTCATTTAGCGCTGTTTCGGTTAGCTCTCTTTTATTTCAACCCGGGGATTCCCCGAAATTGCTCGCAGCAGTACGGGAATTCCCCGAAATTGTGGATAGCCTCGTTTAGCGCTGTTTCGCATTACGCTCTACTTTGATGGAACGTATCCCCCGCGTTAAGCTGGGTCTTACTGTATTTTTAAAGTAATTGCTTGTTAACCTAAGACTCAAGGAGAAAAATAAAAAATAAAAACTAAAATGTTTTTATATTATGTGTCGATTTATTGACAAATATTTAGTGGATTGCACATCTGCAAAGCTGTCCATTTACTTCATATACCAATACAGATAATGAAGTTTAGAGACTGTTCAAATCACTATATTTAAAAGCATATGTGTGATTTTTATAGTTTTTCTTACTTTTAAATAAAAGTAAACAGTACAAATACGCTTACGGTCGTATCTTAGAACACATTCCAACAAAAGCAATGCTGGCAATTCAAATTTTGCCATGTTCCTATGGACAGCTCTAAATAAACCTGCATGGATGATAAGAGCCCCTACTTTAGTGCTGAGGATGTCCGTAAGATGTACTTACATCCTCAAGGTATTCTGAGGATGTCCTGTGAGAGAAAAAATACCTCCAAAGACCATCTGTTCCGTCCTTGCATGCTGAAGAAAACAGCTAAAAGTTCCATCAAACGCGTAGGGTCAAATCCCTATTGTTGGCAATACTGAATAAAAGTTTCGTAATTTTATAGTATTGAAAAAATTATGTAATCTATTCAAGAAGATTTAAGAGTGCGAAAAACTGCGCAGTTAAAAAATTCAACCGTAATGAGGGATTTAGCATGGCTTTGGTTATGTGCAAAACGGTGCACTAAAGGTTTTAAAATAGATCATTTACTTAGGACTATAAAATTTTATAAATATATCTGGTTCATAACATTACCTTATTTTAAAAATTATTTAACAATAACATAGGTTTCTGTACTTCATAAAACTTCAATAAATTTATTTATTTATTTGTTTTTAAATGAAATATTTGTTGCTAACTTTGAACGCAGACCTTCTTTAAGTGAGATTGACATTAATTTAAGAGAAAATTTGACATTCAGATCTCTTTTTGACTAAGATCTTTGTAATATCGGATATTAATAAGAAAATAATACTTTACCATCGATGGAATAATAATTTTTAAACTTCAATAGAAAATATTTGTTGAAATAATTTAGTATTTTTTTCTTTTCTTACTACTCATTTATAAAAAGTATTATTTATGCCTATTTATGCTCACTTATGTTTTATAAATTTGTGCGAGTGCCTCTACTTAGAAATTTCGAAGGTTTTTCTCATTTTCAAATTCATAGAGGTTGTTTGGTTGGTTGGGTTTTACGTCGCACTAGTGCTGTGCAATGGGCAATTGGCGATGGTCTGGGATTCACCCTTAGAGGTAGTCGAGAGACATGCCATCACAATTTTGATCCTACACGGAAGGGATGGCTCTTCAGCTTCGGTGACAAATTTATAGAGGAAGAGGGTCCATAATTTTGTTCCCTTCCTTTTACTGAGCAGAAAAAATATTTTTGTGAAATAATACAAATGCTGTTAAATTAACGAAATATTTTTTGTTAATGATAGTTTAAAAAAAAGATCGCTTGCTAACTGGCTATTTACAGAGAGATCTCTGACGTTACTTATAGGAACTATCCAGTGAATTACTCTTCATTCAACCTTATTTTATAACATAGCACTAGTACCACTAAAATCCTCTCAACCTCAACGTTCAGTAATATTCTTACCATAATCTTTCAGCTACTATATAGCTTTCTAATTTATCTGATTAATTCTGTTTTGTCACCTCGATTTTTCAAACAACAGGCCTTTGAGCTTATTATTGATTTAACTGCTTTTCCAATGACTTTAGTGACTTGATTGTATTTTTGTTTTCTTGTCCTTTGCTCTTGGTTTGGTTTTAACGTCGTCAGTTCTTTCTGTAAATATTTCTTTATAAATTAAGAATTCATCTTTCTTTTCTTTCTTTCTTTTTTTTTTTTTTTTTCCTTTTCTTTTCTTTTCTTTTTTTTTTTTTTAAGTATTCTATACTCTGTAATATATTATATCATTATTATATTATTTTAAACATTATTAGTGATTGTAACAGGGCTATTTTAAAAAGTAAAGTATATGTTTAATTAAAAAAAAAAATGTCTTTACAGTTTATATGAAAATTATTTTTTGTTTTTCTCGATTTAAATTTCCATTTAATGGCTTGAAAAGGAAAAGGAGACATAAATTCGACATTTGATGGGTGGCATACAGGAAAATTGAGAAAAAATAGTACTGCAAAATGTATATAGGATCAAAATAAAATCTTCATAATAATTTTAATATTTTATTTAAATGAATAATTCAATTCCATAAAAAGATATCTGTTCCATAAAACAATGGGGGAAAAAGCCTGCTTTTTTTAAATTTTTGCACCCTTTCCTCGCAAATTTATGTCTATTTAATTTTTTAAAAGGAGAAAAAAATGTTTTTTTTTTTTTTTTTTTTTTTTTTTTTTTCATACTCATTCATTAAATTTATAAATAAAAAAGGAACATATATATTTTTTTATTAGGGTTGTATTTAAAGTAACTTTAAAATATAATAAGTAATGAAAGAAAAAACATTTTTGTTTCCTTTTGATGATTTAATCATTTCAAAATTATAATACAAATTTTTAATGGAAAATGTTAAGAGTTCATTTAAATTTCTTTTTTATTTAGTTATTTATTTCTTTTATTATTATTATTATTATTTTTTTTTTTTTTTTTGTGAATAAAGATATTTTCCATTTCTATTTTTTACTTTCTCTTACCCATAAGGTAGAGAAAGTAATTATTTTGGGTCGAATTTTCGAAAGTGAGTTTTTGTTATATTTATACGTTTTGAGGTCCCCTGAATACGAAAATCGTGTTTTTAGTGGTTGGTCTCTGTGTGTCTGTCAATCTGTGTGTATGTCTATGTGTCTGTGTGTGTGTCTGTCTGTTACCAGCATATCTCAAGAACAAATAGTAGCAGAGATTCCAAACTTGGTATTCTAAATGTGTATCACATAGAGACGATACACTAAGCTTTTCGTTGAGATGAAGCAAATCGTTCGTGTACAGGGACATTCAAAAGTATTCAAATACATTACGCCTATGGAGAAAATTGCAGGTAAGTACAGTTTAACATGTATAGACTGCACTAAACCAAATGAAATGAATATATATTTTTGATATGCATAAAAACATGCCTCATGTAGAATATGCCAAGGAAATCATTCACTGTTCATTTACAGGCTGCACAAAAGAACTAGATTATAGTGCGACAATAGCTGAAAATTGATGGAAGTGCATTTCAGTTTGTGCCGTATATTATTTATTACTATGGGATTATATTTAGGTGCACTATGTGGTTTGTAAATAATCTTCAAAAGATATACAGGGCTGCAAATATTTAAGCGATAATATTCTTTTTTATTGTTAGTGGAAGTGCTTAATTATAATATTTTACCATGTCCAGGAAAGTTGCTCAAGAATGGAAATGAATTCCTCATAGACATATGATAAATAATGTATGTTTTTAAGCTAAATATTCATCGCTTGTTTTTTGTGTATTTACATGTTTTGAGGCTTCCTGATTACCAAAGTCAAGTTTTTTAAAGTTTGATCTTTGTCTGTGTCTCTTAGAGTAACTTAAAAACGAATAATTTCAGGCGATCCAAAAGTTGTATCTTCAAATTAATATAAATTTGTTGCTGCAAAAATTTGATCAAGACTGATAAGTTTCAAAGAATGTTGCGTGTAAAAGTTGTCTGAATAATTTTGAATGAACTTTTAACTTTAATAACAAATTTAAGTTCTATTTTAATATAGGTGCAGTAATGAAACGGGGATTTGAGGGGGTAGTAGCCCCCCTCACACAGAACTAATTATCATATAAAACTTTTCCGAAGCCTAATTTGAATTGCTTTAACATAGGTTTACATAACAGTACTCGTTATGTTACCTCTTAATTTCCAACCTGCATTTATCTTGTTAAATTTCAGGATAAGAGAAAGTCGTGTGAGTGACATACCAGATTATTCACAACATTTTTGAAACGAAATTCGCATAAATATTTCTTCAGTTTACCTAAACAAGTATTAGGAATACAAATTATATTTTTGGCACACACGTTGAAAGTAACTTTCGACACAAAACAGACGGGTTTACTTGTCGATACTTCAGAAAATAAACTTCTTTTCCATTCTGAAATATTAACAAAATCCCTGTGTAAAAAAAAAAAAACACTGTTTCTCTTTTTCCTCATCAGCTATTTTTCTATGCAGAATTTCGAAACATCAATATTTCTTCTATTCTATAAACCTTTTTAATACTTTTATTACTCGACTATCGTAGGTAATGGAAGTTTTCTAATCAGTGAAAAGTTTCGATATTAAGTTTTTACCCAATTTACATGTTTTATTACTTTCATTACCTGACATATTCCCTATCATGAGTAAGGGAAGTGTTATATTCGGTCAAAATTTTCAATTTCGTGTTTATGCCTCATTTATATGTTGTAAGGTTTCCTAAGTTAATATATATATATATATATATATATATATATATGGGTCATTCTCACATAATGGTAAATTTTGTGTCCTTGGCTAAAAAATGTTACTTGAGCAAGTCAGCTATATGAAAGCTAAAAATTTTTTTGAACAATTCTTTTCAAGCACTACACTGTGCAGTAATTTGGATACCAAAAAAAGTAAAATTTCAATATTTAAAAAATTTTTTAAGTTGTAAATGTCAGTACCAAGGCTCGTCCCAAACTCGAAACTTTATTATTTGAACCTTTATTTTAAAGAATTGAAAAATTTAAAAATAAAGCGAACAATTTTCTAGGTATATTTAATTTTTCTATTTTTGATATATTTGGAACTTTAGACATAAAATAAAAAAATTCTATTAATTATTCTTATTTAAAATTTGCCCCTACGGGTAACTGTCATTACCAGGGTGCGTAAGTTTTTTTTTAGTACCTCACTACTAGATGGTGCTGTCATAATTATCAACCTGTCAAAAGAAACGTATTCCATGCCCTTATAATCAGACAAGTTTTTTTTTTTCAGTTTAAGTAAATACAAATTATTTCATTTTGCTGTTTTTGTTCTAAAATTATAGTCAGTGTATTTATTGTGTGTCATTACAAAGTCCATTATTACAGAAATACACAATTAATAAATTTAAATTTACTGAATGATTTATAAAGAAAGATCTTTGGGATTACATCCAGAATAAATATTGCATTAGCTTTTAATTGTTATAATTTAGCCCTAAATAGGCTTAACATTAAAAATGGCATTACCAAGGTGGTCATTACCAAGGTGTTCTTAAAACATGGTAATGATGTCAAGGAACATGGTAATGACAGTTTTAGACTTTTTTTTTTTTTTTTTTCATTTCATAACTATTCCTTAGCAGAAATTGCCAAAATTCTATTTTATGGGCTAATTTAGTCTATCATAAAACTTTTTGTCTCATTTGTTCTTATAAAGTGAACCTTATAAGATTATTATTCTGTTTATTATTAGTAAAAATGAAGATTAAAAATTTGCAAGGCTTTTGAATTAATCCTTTAATGACGCTTTTCTTATTCAATTTTCTTACAATGACATTATATTGAAATTCATAATATAGTTTATTTCCAAATGTATTATTTTGAGTTATATTTATTTAAAAGGTATTTTTTACATAAAAATAAATAGGATTTTCCTTCATTCTTTTTTAATGCTTTACTGGAAAATAAATTTAAATTCTAATGTAATAAAATCAATTTAAAAATTTATCTTTTATTTGGATGCTTGGAGGGTTCATATTTATTTTCTTAATGTGCATGAATATAAAAACAATTTAAAATTTTATCGTTTAATTGGATGTTGCCCAAAAAATATGTCACTGAAACTAATTTCAAAATAGTGCAGAGAAAGATGTAATTGAGAGAGAGACAACCACACTTTAGAATGTAAAAAATATGGAGAAAAATTAAAAATCCATAGAGAATAGCATGGAATGAAAATGAAAAAACACAGTCACAAGTGTGCAAAAACACAAAACAAAAAGGCGCAACAACAATACGAACATAAAGAGAAAATAAAAGTAACCGAAGCTGGGAAGGGTGGGCAAATGGGGCCTTGATGCTATCGTCAAGGGTTAGCTACGTCTCGTCTGACATAAAATTCAGTGGGGGTGGGCAGAAATCACTGCACTTTAGATTTTAGAATAAAAAAAACAAGAGGGAAAAGTAAAAAAAAAAAAAAAAAAAAAAAAAAAATCCATAGAAAATAGCATGGGAAGAAAACAAAAAATGCACAATCACGCGTGTAAAAAAAAAAAAAAAAAAAAAACTAACACTTACGAAAATAAGGGAAAAATAGACAAGCAAAAGTAACCAACGCTGGGGAAGGGTGGGCAAATGGGGCTTCGTGCTGGGCAGTAAAGTGTAAATCACTTTATGTCGCCTGTTAAAACAGACAGCTATAGGATTCGTATAGTGAAAATTATTCCAAAAATCTCACCACTATATATCATCTAGACATTTTTCTGTAACAAATTAGAATGATAAATACAGCTGTCCATAAATAAATGTGTGATTATTTGGCCATTGGTCATTTCTGTGGTCATTTCTGTCTGTCATTACCATGTTCACAAATGTCATTACCATGTTGCAATGGAAAATTAAAAAAATAATTTAAGCTGTAATTTAGGCAAACGATCTCTGCTGGTAATTTTTTTCTCTATAGCAGACATGGATAATTGCATTAATGTAAAAAAATCAGGAATTAAAGCAATTTTACTATAGTAAAGTATAGTAATCCCGATTTTCGAAATGGATTTTGTATTTCACATTGCTCAAAAACGAACGATCGCTGAATGTTGCCAATTTATACGTGTGACTGTCATGATGTCTAGTTGTACACCTGCAAGTGTCGTCTTAACACGAGCTCTCGTTTTAGAGACATAAGGGACTTTACACGATTTTTCGTGACGTCTGTATGTATGTGTGTCTGTGTGTGTGTGTGTGTGTGTGGGTGTATGTCGCATAACTCAAAAATGGCTGGACGTAGAAAGTTGCGAATTGGTACATAGGTTTGTTATACCATCTAGTTGTGCACCTCCCTTTTTGGACATTGTATGATTTTCCGTTTTGGAGATATTTAGAAAAATTAGGATCATAATGGTCAAAATGTATCAAAAAACGGTAACAACGCAAAAATGTTTGGAAAAATCTTGCAATTTAACTGACTTCCCGACTAGCTAGACATTTGAAACTTTCAGAAAAGTTCAGAACAGGTTGACAATGCATTTTTAAAAATATTTTTAGCCAACTGTTTCTAATACCTGCTGCCTTCAGCAGCGTTTATGTGATTCAACAGAAAATTTATTTAACTAACTTCTCGACTAGCTAGACATTTGAAACTTTCAGAGTAGGTCAGAACACGGTGAAAATGTATTTTTTAATACTTTTAGCCAACTGTTTAGGGTCCCTGCTGTCTTCGGCAGCGTTACCAGTACAAATCTTGCAATCGATTTTTAACTAACTTCCCGACTAGCTAGACATTTAAAACTTCTGGAAAAACTCAGAACACGGTGACAATGCATTTTTTAAATATTTTTAGCCAATTGTTTCAGGTGACTGCTGCTTTCGACAGCGTTTGTATGGTTCAACAGAAAATTTATTTAACTAACTTCTCGACTAGCTAGACATTTGAAACTTTCAGAATAGTTCAGAACACTGTGAAAATGCATTTTTTAAATACTTTTAGCCAATTTTTTCGGGTCCCTGCTGCCTTCGTCAGAGTTACCAGTACAAATCCTGCATCGTTTTTTAACTAACTTTCAGAAAAGCTCAGAACACGGTGATAATTCATTTTTTTAAATATTTTTAGCCAACTGTTTCGGGTCCAATGACAATGTAACATTATGTATATTTCTAAAAGTGTATAAGGAAGTCATGTGGTGCCCACATCAGATTTTATTTTTTATTTTTTTCTGAAACCAATATTTACCATTATCTGAGAATGACCCATATATTAAGTTATTGTATGTGTATATATGCGTGTGTGTAGGTAATCTTCTGAGTCTCATAACTTGAAAACGAAAAAAAAGATAGAACAACATAAATTTATTTATAAAACATTTCCAGTGTATAGATAAACATGTTATATATATATATATATATATATATATATATGTATATATATTAAGAAAACCTTTATATGTCTATGTATATATGCACCAGTCTCATATGCATGAATACAGATAGTTATAGAAGAAGCCTTGTAACCAGCATATGCTACAGCCGGTACCCATTTCAAGTACCGTTTTTCAGAGGATGATCCCAAATGTTTCGTTTTTTCTTTAATTTTTTACTACTCTTCTTTTTACTTTCTAGGCAAAAGTTTTTCTGAAATATAGGAGACAAAACCTGTTCTTTAAACGCCAAATGTTTCAAGATAATTCGACAAGAATTTCTTTAGTTGTTTGACAAAACGTCTGAAATCGAAAACATCCGGACATTTATGGAAATGTTGTGTTTTACTTTTCTAAAGTGTTGAATTTGTTCATCAGTTCAATTTATATCTATATATTAATAGGCAAGCATAAAATTTGTAGTCCCTTTTTAACATATTAATTATGGGAATAGAGGGTTGAAAATGGTATCATTCGAAAGGTATGGTTAGCCGGAAGGTGCGAATACAAATATTATTTTCTTACGATGTCAAGAAGGTATTTAAAAATACATTTATTTTTTATGCATTTTCCCCCATTTTTCCCTTTTATACACGTATTCCTTTACATTAAAAAATACCTAAAAGTAGAAAGTTGTTAAATCTGGCAATTGCATAAAGCTCAAATAAAACCATAGACACAGTAATTTGTATAATGTAGTATCACTATACGCAAGCGAAGTGATAACGTCCTGTTTGTCCATGGAGCCATGAAAAAGATTTTCTATGTTAATCGTCCATTGGATTTTTTGTAAAAAATTATTAAAAAATAACGGAAATTATCTGCCGATTTTAATTCCGATATTTGGGTATAGTTATACATAAGTTACTGTCTACATGTGTCTGATTAAGTTATTTTTTCTGTAAAATTGATAAAAATTTAATTTAAAATAACAAAACTCCAGAAAAAAAAAAAAAAAAAAATGGCAAACTTCCAGTTTCGAATGTAAACATAAACATTTCAATTCAGAGGGTGATATTTAAACAATAAATATTCAACTAATATACTAAATAAAAGGTAAATGGATTTGTTACTAACTGCTGCATGTATATAAGTAGACGATACGGAAAAAATTCCGATTTCCGTTTTTTGCTGAATTTACATGTTTTGAGCTTTCTTTACGTTTCAATTTACTGAAATTGGCTACTTATTTTTTAAAAAAGTGTCTTTATTGCTAGCTTTCGTGGGTAGAAGAAGCAAGTAGAAGATACATAAAAACTTTTGATTTCCGGTTTTCGATGAATTTACTCCTTTTTGAGATTTCCTTGCATTTTAATTAAGTGAAATTGACTACTTATTTTTAGTTTTTTAAAAGTGGATTTATTATTCTTTCCTCTGCATATATAAGTAGAAAATATAAGATTCAGAAAATTTTTAGATTTTCGGTTTTCGATAAAGTTACACGTTTTGAAATTTCCCGAACTCAATTCGACCACTTTTGAAAAATATCTTTTTTTTTTTTTTTTTTTTTTTTCGTTCAAACACTGTACTTTATGAACCAATCGAATTAACTTAACAGAATTTGATACTTGGTTGGGCCTTGGTTTGACATGGTACCTATTAGCTTCTTGGCTGTATCACACAACAAGGGGCGTTTTCACGTTGCGAATTTCTCTCATTTCAGGAAAGTCTAACATCTACAGAGAGAAATAGTTATATTAAGAAAAACTCTGCTGATTCAGTTAGAGTGAATATCGGCAAACAATTGCCACAGCTGTGTTGCAATTGCATTCCGTTTAGGACAAGGCAATAACTTTGCTTTGCCTCGCTTTGCAAAAAAAAATGGTCGAGTTTCGACCACTCGGCGATACTAGTAAAAATTATACAGACACGACATTATTTCATTATTTAAAACATGAAAATCTGACATTGACAGATTTTAATTTAGTGCCAGAGGCCAACTGCTAAACTTGTTAATATCGACAAATTCTTCTTTAGTTAATTCGTGACGATCTAAATTCCATGAGTACTTATAATTAGCTATATAGATATATCTGCTTTTAGTATTTTTTTTTTATTTTTTATTGTTGTAGAAATTTTTTAATTATAATTTATTTATGTCTTTAAATGGATTTTATTCAATTGTTTTACGTATTTATTGAATTTTAGAGTCAAAACTATATTTTTTACTATATTTCGAATTAAAATTATAGGTGTAATAATACAGGTCCACATTTAAATTTTGACTTAATAATTTTGATTTATCTTTATGTTTTTTTGGTTTGATAAAACCGAAACTAAAACCAGTTTTCTCTAGATCACGTATAAGTTTTTGTCAATAGAGAGAGTCTACCGACACAATTTCTAACGTGATTCTTCAACCAATATAATTATATGGCAACTTTTATAGTATGTTTCCATAACAACCAGTATTGACAAAAATCTACACATGAGAGAGAACAACTGGCTTCATTTTCGGTTTCAGCACAAATATATATATATGCATCAGAAACCAAATTTTGTCAACATTATTCTTGTAGAGCTGTGTAATCATAGGTGAGGATTAAAATTTAAGACTTCTGCTAGATCTAACTATATTATATTTTTTATTTCTATATTAAGAATTATCTATTCCATTGAGATAAATTTTATTCCTTGCATAATACATACATATATATATATATATATATATATATATATATATATATATATGTGTGTGTGTGTGTGTATGAGGAATAAATGCTTCAATTTTCCCACTTCCAGAAAATAACAACTGCAACTTTACCGCTCCATTGGTTGTCGCTGCAGAATGGCAGCACAAGTGAACCGGGAAAGAAATTCAAGAAAAAAACAGTCAGTCGCCATTCATCGATAAAGTGTGTAGTCAGACCATAGAATAATAATAAAGGAAGAAGGAGCGTATGTGTTTTGGTTTCGGTTTGTAAAATCCAGGAATGCCGGGTATAGGGTTGTAACAGTGCTTCCATCTGATTGGTTGGGGACTTGTTGGCGAGATTTTTGAATCGTCTCGTCTCTCTGTCAATCAGACTGCCAGGCAGTACCCACAACAAACAGCGATAAATGCGCTGAGGATGGAGGCCCTACTTCAAGGTTGAGAGGAGCAAAAGTAGCTTTCGCTGGCATTTCACTAGAAGGGGTTTGTAAGCATTAGAGTATTGGCGTGCTCCTTCTTCCTTTATTATTATTCTATGAGTCAGACAGACTCACATAAATTATGATAGAACAAAAGTGTTCTGTATTTACTTTTATGTATAAATAGCACAGAAGGTGCTGATTTACAATACTTTTCCTAATCATTTTGAAACCATGTAAATATTTCCTGTAAATAATCATCGTATTAAAAGTATTCGTGTGAAGACAGACGGAGTGATTATTTGAGTTAAATAGTGAGTTTGGGTTTCTATTTAACCTTGTAAATTAACTAGAAAGAATGATTTAATGTTGAAACGATTATCTCTTCATTTTATATATTGAGTGAGTAATTAGTTTCACACACATATATATATTTCCATGCATTCTTAATTTTTTAGGCGAAAATGGATTTTCGTTATCTTCAAGATATAACAGGCATCTCTCCAATCACATTCTTTTCAACTATACTAGTTCTTCTCCTTGCTCTACTGTATTACCAATTGAAAAATAAAGACTTGCCTCCAGGTCCTACTGGTGTTCCTGTTTTAGGATATTGGCCTTTTTTGAGAGACGAAGATCTTCATCTACATTTGACAGAACTTAACAAAAAGTATGGGGATGTTTATGGCTTCACTTGTGCAGGAAAATTATATATTCATTTGGGAAGTATAAAAGCTATTAAAGAAGCACATGTATCTAAATCAGACTGTTTCTCTGAAAGACCTGATGATTACAGTATCCTGACCCAATTTTTTGGAAATGGTAAATTGGTTTATTATTATCATGTTTTTATTAACTTCGATTTTTAATTGTTTGTTTGTTTGTTTGTCCGGTACAAATCTTGCAATCGATTTTTAACTAACTTACCTACTAGCTAGACATTTGAAACTTTCAGAATAGCTCAGAACCCGACGACAACACAGTACTTTGAAGCCCGATTTTCGAATTTTAATTAGTTTATTAAATTATTCAATTAATTAAAATAGGAAAATAATACCTCCTAATATATTTAAAAACAGACATTAAACTATTAGCTATAATTTAATTTTTGAAAAAAAAAAAATCGACTTATTTTCTTTCGACATAAAAATAAATACATTTAATTAAAAGTGATCGTTAAAAGTTTGTAAAAAGTTAAATTAAGCATCTCACAAAAACTGACGTCATTGTCACTTTAAAAAATTTATATGCATTGATAAAGTGTTAACGTAGTTATATACACAAGCGATGTGTTACGTCATTGACAGTCCATGGATGCAAGAAAAAGAGTTCCTACGTTAATCGCCCATTGGTTTAAATATATATATATATATATATATATATATTAAAAATCGAGGAAAATTATTTCCAGATTTTAATCCTCCTATTTCAGTATAGATATGTTTTAGTTATCGTACGCATGTGTTAGATTGAGTTATTTTGCAGTCAAATTGACAAAATTTTAATTTTAATTTTAAAACTCTGTCCTCCTTGGCGTTTTTTGTATTTGGCGATCAAAAACGTAATACGAAAATATACATGCCAGATGTATATTTTCGTAATATGTATTATATGAAACATTGTTTCATATTATTCAATGTAAGTTGTTAAAACAACCATGATTTTTGAAAGGAATTAAATATGTTCGCCAGATAATTTGGCGATTATTATTATATAATTTTTTTTTCCCCGGCAAGGATGATAGATATGAAATCTATTCCGCTGCAACGTATTAGTATCTTATATCAGATACTTTATTTAGACATTTGAAAACAAATTTGATTTCAAATTATGATAGAACATTTATTATTTTCCTTTTAATTTGTGTATTAGTTGGATATTTATTGGGTAAATATCTTTTGAAATAAAATTTTTATGTTTTCAATTGAATATACAATCGAATGTTGCCATTTTTTTCTAGAGTTGTAAAATTTAAAATTCAAATTTTATCAATTTTACAGCAAAAACAACTTAATCTAATGCATTCACACAATAACTAATACATATATATACCCAAATATGACGATTAAAATCGGGAAATAATTTTCCTCGTTTTTTAATACTTTTTTACAAAAAATCCAGTTGGTGATTAAGAGTATTAGTGTAGCGACGCTATCAGTGCCATTCTCGGATGGATTATCCTAACTTGCCGATGGACAACGTGTTAACCTTATGTCCAGAAGTACGGCGCTGGATTTCTATCATGGTGGTCCTGTGTTCAAATACAACCTATCGCCACACTTACATTGGTGACCACGGACGCTCCTAAGCAACCCGTTATTAACTTCACCCTATGGCAATAGATGGCAGCACCACACCCTCCGATCAAGAAAGCCTGTGAAACGATCACAGCACAAAGCCTGTCATCATGCCCCACGCCTACAACTTGACAAACGGGCAACCGACAGAACAATTTCGTAAACGCTACCATCTACAGCAGTATCAACGCCATTCTCGGGTAGATTATCCTAACTTACCGATGGACAATGGATTAACCCTTTGTCCAGAGGTACGGCGCTGGATTTCTATCACGATGGTCCCGGGTTCAAATACCACTTATCCTCACACGCACTTCCTTCAATAGGAAATCATTTTCTTGCATCCCCGGACGTTCAGTGACGTCATCACTTCGCTTGCATATAGCCATGATTCAACAGAAAATTTAAAAACATGATATATAAAAAGCTTTTTATCTTATAATTATTTAAATGAAACTTTAGAGATATTTACATAGTGAGGAAATTATTAATTTTACTGTTTATGCTTTAAAAATGTCTTTTTTTTTTCCTATGCTCTAGTTTATATAAAAATAAATAAAATTCTGTTAAATATTTCTGAATTGTAATTTTGATATGGTGGATTTAATTAAACAAACGGTGGATTTATTTGTACTGGTGGATTTAATTGTACTAATTGTTTCATAAAAATATTGCTGAAGAAATTAAAAAATGTGCTTTATATACGTTTACTTATGAAAATGTAAATAAATGTACTACTTCTTTTCTCATAAATAAAGAGAGAAGGAAATAAATGTTAGAAGGTCGATTTTAAGTTTCTTTTTCTTTGTTTCTCTCTCTCTCTCTTTTTTTTTTTTTTCTTTTTGCTTTAATTATACTGAAGTGTGTAAAATTAAAAGCATAAACAAATATCTGTATATATATATAAATTACGTGTCACGATGTTTGTCCGGGGTAAACTCCTAAACTAAGGAACCGATTTTAATGAAATTTTGCACACTGTGTGCAGTTTGGTCCAACTTGAGAGATAGGATAGTTTTTATCTCAATTTATTGTCACAATATTGTTTTATTGCAATTATTTGTCAATTATAGACCTTTATTAAAGTTGCTCCGAAATATCTGTGAGTTCCATTAATTTAATTGTTGCCAAAAAAAAAAAAAAAAAAACACGAGTTCATTTTCTTTCGACATAAAAATAAATACATTTAATCAAACGTGAACGTTAAAAAATTATAAAAAGCTAAATTATGCATCTCACGAAAACTGACGTCATAATCAATTTAAAGATTTTATACACATTGATAAAGTGTTAATGTAGTTCTATCATAGATATAGTAATATATATATAGATCTTTCATCCTCATGTTATCGTACAAAGATTTTTAATGCCGAAAAAAAAATAAATAAAAGCTTTGGAAATAGCCATTAAGTGGTATAAAAAAAAAAAGAAAAGAAAGAAAGAAATATGAATTTGGAACTGTATCTGGAGTTTTTTATTCACCTTTAGCAAATAAATTATTCATAAATTTTATTTGATAAAATATTAGTGTGTATTCCCGTGTGTATTCACTCGGGGAAAGACGGCCATATTTTGGTAAAAACGTCGTCTTTAACCAAGTGAAAATGAATAACTTTTTTCTCCCCAATGATCGCTCTATTCTATATATGCTATACTATATCTATGAGTTCTATACGCAAGCGAAGTGTGACTCACTGACCGTCTGGGCAGCCAAGAAAAAGATTTCCTATGTTAACCGCCCACTGGATTTTTTGTAAGAAATTATTAAAAATCGAGGAAATTTATTTCCCGATTTTAATCCTTATATTTGGGTATAGATATGTATTAGTTATCGCGGGTGTTAAATTGAATTATTTTGCTGTCAAATTGACAAAATTTTAATTTTAAATTTCAAAACTCTGTCGCCCTTGGCTTTTATTATTATTATTATTATTATTTGGTGATCAAAAGCGTAACACGAAAATATACATGCCAGATGTTATGCATTGTACGAAATGTAATATGTATTATTCATTGTACGTATGTATGACATGTAATATGTGTTGTACGAAATATTGTTTCATATTATTCATTACTCTTTTAATATAAGTTGTTAAAATAACCATGATTTTTGAAAGGAATTAAATATTTTCGCCAGATAATTTGGCGATATTCTTTTTTTTTCCGCTGCAACATATTAGTATCTTACATCAGATATTTTATTTAGACATTTGAAAACAATTTTGACTTCAAACTATGATAGGATATTTATCATTTTCCTTTTAATTAGTATATTATTAGTATATTAAAATTTAAAAGCATGGCATATAAAAAGTTTTTTTTTTTTTTTTTTTTTTTTTTTTTTTTTTAAATCTTATAATTATTCTTATCTTAATCCTCAATGTTTCCCATCTTTATTAACTTGAATTTACTATAAAAATTTTAACATACTCAAAGCCTTCTCATCACTTCGTTAAAATACACTAAACTTTTCCAAAATCTTTTTCTATTTAAAATGATACATGTATTTACTTTAAATGTCCAATATTTCATAAGATGTCCTATTTTAAAGTTTTAAAATATTTATCAAATTTACTTATTTTTCTGGTTTAGCCATATATAGTAAAGTTATCCATTATAGCATATATTGGGCGTGTTCAGTAGAGCGCCCGATCCACGACCGGTCGAAAGATTCCGAGCCAAAGCGTTCAGTGGTGTCGACCGATCCAGAGTCACGTCGTTCAGTGGAATGGACCGATCTCGACCGGTCGTGGATCAGAAAGCCCAGAAAAATTTCTTGATCCATTGGGTCACGTGATGGATCAAATGCGCAATAGGTTGAAAATCAGGCTCTGATTGACATTACGCAGTGAAAACCTGAACAATGAACATGTGTTTTTGACAATGATTGTATATTTGTTTGATTAGCTGAGGATTAATACAGATGTACCTATTTATATGCATTGTTTGTGCTGTAGAAAATAAGGTAAGTAATTCCATAAAATGCTAAGCTATATTTTGTTTATTTATTTATTGTGTAAAAAAGATTTTTTACGTAATAACGATTTTCGATAAGTAATTTTTTTTATTGATGAACGTAACATTCAAACATAAAATTAAAACAAAAATTTACAAAATTTTAATTGAAACAGAAAAAAATATTTTTTTTTTTAATTCGGACGCTATCATATTTTGTTAATTTAATATATAAAAATAAGCTGGGAAAAATTATATTTCTTTTTTTTTCAGACAAAGTTTTTCATTCATGCGATTGCTTTTTGTTTACGAATAGAAAAGTTTGTAAACGATTGTATTTTTTACCTTTAAAACAATAAGTTAACTACAAGTAAATAAATTAAAATCCTTCCACATATTTTTAATTTAGGTAAAAATAAGTTTAAGATGTCAATTATTAAATTTAATAAGCAAAACAGACTGTAAAAAAAGTAGCTATAAAATTATGCAGTGTTGTTTACATTGCTAATTTATCTTAATATTCAGTCGGTAATAAGAGAAAAAGCTCTTTATATTGATTCATAAATCGAAGAAGAAAATAAGATTATTTTTTATATAAATCCATTATATTAACTGAACAGCATATTTCATATTTTATATAATTTATTTATTTATTTATTTCAAAAACGTTTTTGTTGTACATTTCTGTTCATAATAAAATTCGAAGAGAAAGAAAGGTGTTTTAAGTGCTCATTTAAGATAAATCTACTCTGCTCCTTTAAAAATAAATGTAACGTAACATTCTTAACATTTTCATGATTAAAATTTATACGTGAATTTAGAAAAATCATAACCAAAGTAATGTATATTAGTAATTTGTCAGTACAATCAATTAATAGCTTCTTATTTTTTGTTAGCAGAGTACAGAATTCTACATTAATAAGAAAGAAGTAAAACTGTTATTACATAAAAGATCTTTTTTTTTTTTTTTTAAAGAAAAAACGTAATATAGTTTAGCATTTTATGGAATTACGTATTAAAAGTCCAGACAAAATAAACAACCGAAATAAAATATATAACTTGCTAATACAGGTCAAATTAGATAGATGGCGCTGCTCCTATCACGTCAAAATTGTTCCAAAGCGTTCAGTAGATTCCTGGCCCGATCCAAGACCGGTCCAGGATCAGTGACGTCATCGCCCGGTCGTACTGATCCATCTCGGGCGCTCTACTGAACACGCTCATAATATTTCACTCCTCCATAAAAATTGATTTTAAAATCGTCTGCTTCTTTTATACTTTTATTTTAATCCGCGTTTGTAATGATCGATAGATGGCGCTTTTTCAGCTTTTGTTGTTAGTAAATATAATAGCCATGTGTATTTATTATTGTTCTAATTGTGTTACTATTTAATGTTCGTGCTATAATTTCTCCGCCATGACATCATGGAAAATTGATTGCTTTTGGAAAAAATATTTCAGTTTATTCAAAGTTCGATCGGAAGTAGATTTTTAACTGAAGCTGAACAAATATTAGTGTCAAATCATCTGGTTAATTCTTTACTTCCATTAGCCGAAGCAACTGAAATTTTATATTTGTCATTTGGAAATAAATGGAAGCTTAATTCTGGATTTCTTGATTCTTTGGAGTGACACTGTGGCACACAACAGTATGTGTTATCTTTTTTACCGGATATATTCATTATTATTCAATAAATATATGTGAAACTAAACATCGGCAAGCAATGGCGTCTCGATGGAAGCCGAAAGCTATGCATGTTAAATGTAATTTCACCTTAGACCACCAGAGGGCGAGCATTTCATTACAATCGCGGATAGAATTTTAATAAAAATAAAATTACATATTAGTCTTTTTAGCATTTTAATCCAAAATAGCTTTAGACATTATATTTCTCTCATCCATAAAAATTGATTTTTAAAATCGTCTGCTTCTTTTATACTTTTATTTTAATAGAATTTTAATAGAATTTATTTTACATAATAGTCATTTTAGCAATTTTATCCTAAGTAGCATTAGAAATAATATATATCACAGGGATGGAACACGGGCGCAGTATTCATACCGGAATCTGTTGAAGAAATTTATCTACCTATAATATCGTTGATTTAAGAGGTAGAAAATTTTCTTACATTGATAGTGGTATGAATTCTGCGCCCGTGTTCCATCCCTGATATCACTTCTCCATTAAAACTTATAGGACCCTACAATAAAATTAATTTGTACTTAATATCAACACTACGAAAAATTTTATCAATCGTTTCCAAATTTTGACCTAAGGTTCAAATCTCAATCCTGTGGGTTTTTACATCGGCTACAACGTTTTTGTCTTTATTCGTAAATAATAATTTGACAGTATTAAATAGTTTACTGCCATATAATTCAAAGTATAACTTAGTCACGGCAACGCGTGGCCGGGTCTGCTAGTATATATATATATATAAACACCTTATTTTGTCAAAATACAAATTTTTCGAATGTTGTTATCTTATAGCGTTTAAAATTTTTAATTATTAAAAAATAAACAGACTTTAAATTTTTTTTTTCAAACTAAAATACAGTACTTCAGAAACAACAATTTAAAGTAAAAAAAAAAAATACCACTGACAGATTGACAAACAAAATTACAAGATACAGCCTCTATCTGTTTGCAGAATGCACAACATTTTAGTCTTCAGTTGTCAGGTACTGGGTTCAAATCTCAGCTCCGACATGGATGTTCGTATTTGTTCGGAATCCACTTTAGGCTCAAGTCAAATGAGCTTTATTCAGCTAAAAGTGACCACAATGTAACATTCTAACCCAAGCCAAAAACTACAGCGTAAGAAAATGTTATAAATGTTTAATAAAAAGAAGCTAGCATGATATTTATTCAAGCCTGAATTATAAACAGTCTTTAATAATTTAGCGTCGTATAAAAAATTAAAACTATAGATAAAATTTTCATATATTAAAGCACTGCATTTGGTTAACAATTAAATATCACATTATATAAAAAAAAAATTTCTTCTATAGTTAATTTAACTGAAATTAATTACATTTCTAAAGTATGTTTAACTAAAATTCCGGCCAAATGTACTTTGTCTGTAACGATTCCGAAAAAGATAGGAATGCCAATGCCCAAAAAGAGGCAATATTTTCAAAGGCAGTAAGATGTGACTTTTGTTAAATCTTATATAATTAATAAATACCTATTTAAAATTTTTCAATTTTAATTTTAATTTATTCTGATCATTCTATGATTATTATAATGTATTCGAATGTGAAATAGCAGCTGCAGTATGTGCTAAAATGTTGAGGATATAGTGGAAATAGTTAGGCAAATCTATTTTTGGTGATAGGTAATAAGATACATACATGAATAAGTATGTAGTTTCGTTGTTGATATGGATATAAATTGTTTCAAATTAAAATACTACATAACTACATTCCGATAGTGCTGAAATAAAAATCTGTTTATGAAAAGTTAAATTTTAAGAAAGGCTACAAAGGTATCATAGAAACTATTTTTGTGTGAAAAATATTCAAAGACTTAGTTTACGTAGCATTATACTATGCGATGCGATGATCTTAAAGACATCCGACGATGCTGCGACTGTGTATTAATGCAATGCATGCAATGCAATCAAACATAGAATATGCTATATTATGATTGGCGCGTGGTAGCACATAATAGTAGTCATCATAACGAATGGAATACTTATTTAAAAGATAAAATGTATAATTCAGTTACACATTCTGTATAAAGTTTCTATGTGCCTATATTGATAATTTTAAAACTAATTTTAATGCAATAGAAAATATTTCTATCATCTTTGCATAGTACAGGATAACTTAAAACGTTCTTGAAGTTTTAGATCAATGATAAACAAAACACAATACAGTGGACGGTACGTACCTTTAGGTTTCGAAGGAATCCCCATCAGCATTCAGTGCTGTTTCTGCACGACAGTGCAGAAACAGCACATCCTGCTGTGAGTAGACGTCAGCAATGATGGTCTGATTAGGCGAAAACCAGAGCCTGATTAAGGGGGAAGCACACATTATTTATACTTACACCGTTATTTTTTAACAAATAGTTTCCTCCTATAATAAACAGAAAATTCTCATTAAAAACTATTTTAAAAGAATTCTGGTGTCTAATAACGGTGAGTAAATTGGATTGTTTTACACCGTTCATTTTTTATAAAAAATATTTCCTCGTCAAAGCGTGGAATTTCTATGACATGAAGTAAAAAATAATTGTAAAAATATTCCGGTGAGAGCGGAGATAAGGTGTGCTTCCCCCTTAATCAGGCTCTGGCGAAAGCAGGTCGTAATGTACCATTTGGTGACAAGTCCACCATACAGCGAGCATAACTTTTCGTGTGTGCAGATGTGGTCTTGAAATGTGCAGAATAGGGTCATGTGACGACAACCAATGTCCGGTGCATTTGGAAGTGTCATGCAGGATCCACTTATTAGTCACCAGTGGGCGAGCGATTAAATATGGATGTGTTCAGGTTCCATTCCAAGTGATTAAGGACAAACAGGCTGTTACTTGGTGTTCCTGTCTGTAGACAACTTGTTTAACTTGTGTGACTTTCTTATGCCATGTAGGTGCAATCTGATTGTTTTAACAGAAACATGGAACTTTTCTGCAAGTTTATGACATGTTACGCCATTGTACTCCTATAAGGCTGTTTTTAGAGCCTCGTTCTTTAACACATGGGATAGTTCACTGTGAGGTTCGTCAACAAAGCTCACATCTCACATCTCACGAACAAAATTTTTGGAATAAATGCCTCGTAGTGAATTTGTTCATTCCCTAAATACCTGGCAGGTCCACCTGTTAGGTGCTCTTTAAAGTCATACAACAAAAACAAGCGAACAAATGCTTCGATACATCCATTTCTCATTAACATTAAAGGAGCTATGAATGTTGTGTGTGAACCACGTGCCCGAGTTACTGAAGGTTAATGAACATTAACCTTCAGTAGACTTCCTTTTCAGACTAACTTTCGATCGCTTGGTAGGCACGTGCATTATTCCGTTTCCTCTCCATGAGTGCATGATTAATGGAACATCAAAAAACGGCAAGAATTTTTTTTGATTATCATGTACTTGCAAATTTCACGATCTTCTGCTGAGCTGAGAGCTCTCCCGAAAATGCATTGGAGCTGTTTTACATAATATAGTGAAGCATCGTTTATAGATTTTCAAATGTATGGTAAAAAATAACTTATAAAGGAAAAGGCGTATAAGATATTAAAAAAAAAATCTTTACTTTTCATAAATTTAATTATTGTTTTAGTTTTTACATAAAATTGCATTCATATAACTTTAAAAACTTTAAGATGGCATTCGTTTATTATTCCATAATATTTTTTGTATTACAAAAGACAAATTAAAATAAAACAATTTCACAAAAGAGAGAAAACCACATCTTAATTACAAGTCTTGAAGTAGGGGAAGGTAGCATAAAATGGTCCTAGCGGTCAAAACGATTCACATATGTGTTCTTCGAAATAGGTAGTGCTATCTACCGGGAAACATATAAATTAGTTGTACCAAGTTAAGAAGAAGAAATGCCAACGATTGCAGCGTTGCGCGTCTTAATGGAATTTTTTGAAAAAAAAAAAAAAAAAAGGTTTTGTAAAATCTGTTATAAGTTAGGCACTAACTTTCTTATTTATTTAGATACACAGTCTTTCATGTACAGAAATATGACTATCTTTACTTAGTAAAATATGTTTTTAGATGTATATAACACTTGCTAATTTTGTTATGTTTCTTGGCGTCCTCCAGTAATATGACCTAAAATGGACAGCTATGTTGGCAGGTAAAATGACCCATTAGGTGATTTTGGAACCATTATGTGGATCGTTATGAATCCATTATTTGGAGCGAATGTGGCGGAAATAGGCATTATTTATTTCTGACTTTATTGTGAGTCTATTGTTATATTTACTATTTTCGGATCATAATTTTCAAATGTACCATTTTCTTGTTTTTTTTATTTTATTATTATTATTTTTTTTTATTAATTATTTGAGTTTTTTTTTTTTTTTTTTTTTTTCGTAAAATAAATTATGTATGCTATTTTATTTTATTTCACTATGTGCTGTCATAATTACTTTTATATCCTTTATTTTGCAGATAAAAAGCAATTTACAATTATTTTTAAATGAAGGATCATTTTGCCCTTTTGTAAGGGTAAAACGATCCTTTGGACCCTTTTTTAAAAATCCATTTTTTTCATTACTCAGTTAAAAATATTATTAAAGTATGGTTATTTTGCAACATATAGTGTAAAACACACTAGCAAAAGGCGAAAGTTTTATTTAAATTATTATATTGTTTTACACAAGATTTTCCTTAACGGCCCTCTTCACTTACCATCGCCGGAAGCCCGAGCCAATGTTATTCTATGGGGAAATTTTCTTTACAAATAACGTATTAACTAATACCTATTTTTAAATTCTGTTTTCACATTCAGAAAATTTCCAAATGTTAAATTGACGGACCTTTTTTAAAAATGTACTTTTTAATCTTTAATATTTTATTTTGAAATTGCAAAATAAAAAAAATACACATATTGAACATTCGTATTTTCCAGCTTCAAAATAAAATATAAAAAAATAAAAAAATACTTTTTTAAAAAAGGTCCGTCAATTTAATAGCTGGGAATTTTCAGAATGTGGAAACAGAATTTAAAAATATGTATTAGTTAATAAGTTATTTGTAAAGAAAAATTTCCCATAGAATAACATTAGCTTCGGCTTTTGGAGGCGGTGAGTGAAGAGGGCCCTTAAGAGGATCATTTTAGGCCACCTTCCTCTACTAATTATGAGTGCTTAGATTTAATGAAAATGCATTATTATTTATCTTGAGTACTAACATTCCACAGTAGTGCAATATTCCACTGAGTACTCATATTTCATATTGCATAAGCTAAGTACATAGCCCTATTAAACGATTTATGTTCATGTAGGGTTTTAAATTACTAAAAAAAAAAAAAAAAACTTAAATAAGTAAGTTAAGTGCTAATTTTATCGGAAGATTAAAACATTATTATAAATTAAATTGAGTTCAATGAATGTTTTTTCAATTGAATAAAAAAATAAAATAAAATTTCTAGCAAAATTTAGAAAAAGTAATGACGGAATAAAGGAGATATAAAAACTGCAATAGAAATTTTTTGGAGTTTTGAAAGTGAAAAAATGACTTAT
Organism: Salticus scenicus; assembly: GCA_963930645.1. Classification (NCBI taxonomy): domain Eukaryota; kingdom Metazoa; phylum Arthropoda; class Arachnida; order Araneae; family Salticidae; genus Salticus; species Salticus scenicus. Next base: position 156,680,905 of record OZ005653.1, read on the forward strand.
TCCCGGTATTTTTATCGTATAAAAAAAGCATTTTGATTTTAAAATTAATGGAAAAGAACTGAGAAGTTCCACAAAAATGACGAATTAAAAAAAAAAAAAAAAAAAAAAAACGCATAAATAAGAGATGCATAGAGAATGCTTCACTGTATGTTGTTCTAATAAATATTTTTAAAAATCTAGAAAAGGAAAGCATTTATAACCGCTTCCTAATGCTTTTGATGGTTTTCATCCAGATTCTATACTGTGAGACGATTAGATAAAATATTGAAAAAAAAAAACAAAAGGAAGCGGAAAGAATTTTTTTTAACAAAAACTTTAGGCAAATTATGATGGCGAAGCATATTTACAAATTAAAAAGGAAACCAAACATGCTTCTGGTAGTTGCTGTACCACTTTCAGGGAGGATCCCCACCGTCCTCGGCCGCATGCTTGGTGGGGGAATTGCTAAAAGTGTTCTTCTTTATTTGCCGAGCTCTCTCTTCCATAAAATATTGTACCGCGTGTGGTGCCTCTTTATGGAAGAGAAAGCCCGACAAAGAAAGGAGAACACTTCAAGCAGTTTCATCACCAAGCATACTGCCGAGGACAGTGTGGATCCCACTAGGACTGGCGTTACATCGATGTAATGCAAAAAGTCGATTTATTGCAAAAATTGGTGATCCGATTTAAAGATAACATCTATTATGAAATTTTGGAATGACGATGTTAGACGATGTAATGTAGCAACGATTTAGAGATTACATCTGTCATGAAATTGGAAAAATCCGATGTTAGCTTGACATCAAGTTACCTCGCCAGGGTAGTTTTATCGATTTAACGAAACCGATTTAGCAGTAAGTGCAAAAGTCGTCTTACGATTTAGTGCAATATGAATTGTGGTTTGTCCGGCTTTTCAGGTGAAAGGAGATACCAGAGAGGCGATGCGCTTAAATCGGCATGTCGTGTGCTCCGCTTATTCCAAGGGAGAGACAAAGTGCTGCGCTTGCTCTATGCTAAATCGGGGAGAAAAGAAAATACGATTTTAGATTAATCATAACTGTTCCAAGCTTTTAAGTTCTTATGTTTTACGGAGACTTCAATTTGTTTGCTAAGTAGTGTTTTCTTTCTTTTTGTAAAAGTAATTATTTTTAGCAATTACAGTATGCATTGTTGTAATACATATTAACATAAAAATATAGATTTTTGTCATTAAATTAAATAGATAATAAATTTATTTTTTACAATATTTGAGAATACAGTAACCCACGATAAAAATAGTTTCGTAATACAATACGACATATCTGTTGTCATTATTATTATTAATTCAATAATTTGGCTTTGTCAGACACTTCTATTATTAGTATTTTGTAAGAGGGGGAGTGGGTGGGGGGGGAGTTGTAAGAGGGGCATTTAGACTAAAAAATACTATTAAAAAGAAACAGAGTTTTCAAAATAATTTCCGTCATTTAAAGTTAAATTTCTTTTTCAAACTTTGCTACCTATTTCATCTAACGAATGAATTGGTCCTGATTTTTTATTTATATATTTATTTATTTCAGAATGATGTGTTGTTTATTTATAAGCAAATTGGATATTGATTGCCAGAATATAACGTATTTTGGCAATATGACACAAAAAAGCAGAAATTTTGTAAATTTTTAATAAAATGATAAAAAATTCGTGAATCAGCTTTCAAAAATTTTTTGCTAAATTATTACTTAACTGGGCAGTTGGTTCAAAAATATCGCGTAGATTTTATCAATTGATTTGGAAAAAATAAAATAAAATAAAATAAATAAATAAAATAAATAAACAAATCAATAATAATTATATATATATATATATTTAAGAAAGCGAAAATTTAATTAAGACAAGTAGAATAAGTTTAATTAAGACTGTGGTAAAAGACAAAATTTATAAATGAAGATAGAAAGTTCAATACTGCATCATATATCAGGAACACACAAAAAAGGGCTAAACATTTAAAAAAGAAATCTGGTGTGAAACAACCACACGACTTCCATTATCCACTATTACACGTACTATATGCACTCTTTGGAGATAATGTTATAAGAAGACATAGAATTGACCTTATGAAATAGACACCTAAAACTTTAATAGAAAAGGATTTAAAATTAAGAAGATGCCTAAAAGAGAAAGTTAATACACGTGTAAAGACATATAAAACATAGTTTACACAGCGATTTTTTTTTTTTTTTTTTTTTTTTTAACGCCAATTTCCGAGATCTAAAACTGATCTATCTGATTAGGATGACTATTTGAGCTGCGGTAGCCTGGTCGGTAAGAGCAGCGAGTTCGTGATCGAAAGAATGCGGGTTCGGTCCTCGAGCCGGCCGAAGACCGTCGTGTACGCTAATGGCGACTGGTGCACGTTAAATTCCGTCGTGGTCGCAAAGTCCTCCAAGTTCCCATAAAAAATTATACCTCTGGGGGTACCGGAACACGGGTTTAACTCAGCCTTGTCCCGGATCAAAAATCGAGTTCCTGTTGTGTGCTGGTGCTGCCATCTATCGCCAGCTTCTGGAGCTAAGACGTACTTCCTCCCTAGTAGGCGCTCCTCTGAAAAACGGAATGACGTACCCCTCCTGCCTTAAACCCGGTTAGTTCCACTACCGGGGCTCGGAATTTCCGAGTGGCATAAGAAACAACAACAACAAACAGGATGACTATTAATTTTCTTGTGATAACCAAGTAAAGCACAATTTTCAAGAGAATCGTTATAGCCGTTTTTGAGATACCGACTTTTACCAAAGCTTGGCATAATTAATTGTTGACAGAAAACAACAATTACATGCAAAAGGATATTTAAAAGAGTGTTAATATGGCAAGTTTGAAAAAAAATTCATGCAGCCGTTTTGAAAGGAAATCACTTGAAGGCCCTGAAATTCAGCTATTTATACAGGGCGCCTATCAATTTTCTGAACTAACCAACTATATAATTCGAAATGACATATAATAGAGCAATTTTGAAGAAAATCGTTAGAGCCGTTTTTGAGATACGGACTTACTTCCGGTTTTTCAATTTTCACCAAAATTTGGAAATTTCATCTGTACAGCAGACCAGTTTCAATTCTAAAGTTCCGTAGTTCTATCTTTATTAGTTTCCGAGATATAATAGCCAGAAAATTCCCCACATACATACACACACACACACACTGTCAAATTGCCAAAAAACACTTTTTTGGATTCAGGAGACCTAAAAACATGTAAATCAGGTGAAATCTCGATATCGAATTTTTGGACCAAACATATCCATTACCTACGGTAGTCGGGTAATGGAAGCAAAAAAGGGTATCCTATAAAATCTAACGATAACAAAAGTGCAACAGAGGACTAGGGTTGAAAATGAATTCATTAAAAACTTTAAATAAATAACATAAAATGTAAAAAACTAGCAACAATTGTTTTGAGTACAATAATAAAACTCGATCTTTTGTCAAGCGAACAAAGTAAGCTCAAGTACTGCAAACAAAGCGGCAACACACACTGCAGAAACTGTTGTGTCACAGACCATCAAAAACTCTCTTTAATATCAATATTTATAACAATGCCCCCTAATGTTAAACATTGAGAAATGTTTAATCAGCATAACTTTTCTTAATAAAATTTTTACATATGTAGTTTGGCGTAATTTTAAGTAATAGATGCTGAGTTATAACCATATGGGAAATTGCAGAAAATGAGAAATAGCAGCACCAGTTTTCGGTCAGTATACTATTGATTAAAAGACTTGTATATATAAGGGAGATAGGGAGGAAGTACGTCAGTGTTAAATCGATTTATCTTTATATCGTGATATTAGATGGAAGATAAATCGATTTATAGAATCGCTACATCTTCCAGTCTTAAGCCCCACTGAAAACTGCTACGGCAACCACCAGAAGCAAGTAAGGTATCCTTTTTAAGTTTAGTCTAAAAAGGAATTCATTAATAAATTTATCTGTAATTTATCTGATTTTTCATTTTAATACATTTTTTGCATTTTCTTTTTAGGTTTAGTTGCGATTAATAATGAACCATGGAAGGTGCTCCGAAAATTTTTCGTACAGTCATTTAGAGAATACGGGCTGACTTCTGTAAAAGATTACATGGCTGGTCCTATCTATGATTCCATAAATGCATCTGTAGAAGTTTTAAAAGACACACATGGAACTCCAATCAATATCATTTCCCTTTTAAATGATTCAACATCATGTATTCTACGTCGCATGTTATTTAATGATAAGGAAATAACAGATGAAGAATTGAAAGGCGTTTTAGAATGTTATCAGAATGTTTTACCTACTTTTACTGGCAAAAAAACTCTTTTAGTGGGAAACATCGCAAGGTAAACAAACTGTCTTAATAAATTCTTACTTAAACACTGTTAAAAATTGAATGGTATGTTTCACCAGTCAAATGGTTCCAATGTAGCTGCAACGAATATTTTGGTGACATGTTAAACCATTTTAGTAGTGCCATTTTAGGAGAAAGCAATATTAAAATAGTGAAACATTGCCCTTTATCTGGTGAAACATATCATTTCATTTTTAGCAGAGTTAAATATATTTTCTTAATAATCTTTAATCGTTCATAAATACTTTATACCCTACACTTTTTTTTCACTTTTATAGGGTTAAATAGTGCTGAGGGGATTGAAAAGAGAATGCTTTTAATTAATTTAATTAAATAAATCACTGCATTCTCATCAGAACATTAGGCTATAAGATGATGATAATTAAATTAAATGCAATATATTTTGGCAAAGCAATTTTAGCGTCTATATGGGAGTAAGAATAAAATTCCACGTGTTAACTGAAGAACAAATTGTAATATCAATAACTTTTTAGTAATAGTCCTTACCAAGAAATATTTTTGTAAAATGCTAGGCGGCTCTGCTCCCTGCTCGCCCCGCTCACCAGTCCTCGAGGAGCCTTCACCTCTCCCCCTCCCCCCGCGACTTGCTTTGCCCATAAACTCTGTGAGACTCTACAAACCTGTCCGCAGGTTTGCCTTTCACTGAATAGGAATATCAATAGTGCGTAACACAAAAGAAAAGCAGAACAATATTAAAGAATCGATATCATACTGATATGTACTATTATAATATTATATCGTTATATTAATATTGAATACTATATATGAATATTTATATCATAGAAAACAATAAATGATTGTATATTACCAGTAAATTTTCAGTGACATAATTGGGACCACGCTCCGATGAACTAAATGAACTCTTATGTATAAGTTGTTTAACAAAAGTAGTGATTTTAAGCTTTTAAATTACCATACACCTCCTAAACTTATCATTAAACTCAATACCGCACTCGTGGTAAGATAATCTCAAGATGGTCTCGGACAAAACTGAACCTTAGGTACTATTATAACATATCCTTTATACATTGGAGAATCAATTTGTATTCATACGTAGTCTAATTTCCAACAAACTTATTAAAAGCTAAACCCAATGTTTTTCTTTCGAACTCGTGACTACTGGCTGTCCTACGTAGAGTATTTTTCTATATCAAAGTTAAGACTTCTAACCCAAGATTAATTCTTCGCAACTCCTTATTTACGAATTTCCTGCAAAAATTCAGTGAAGAATCACAAAGATATCATAAATGCGCCTTAGTCAACACCTTCGATAATAAAGATTCTTAACTCAGATTAAATCACGGAAAATCGGCCGATTACATCAAATCCAAACTATATTATAGATAATATCGAAAGTATTGATTGGATGCAATCGGCCGATCTACATGACGTAAAGCTCAGTTCGGAGGAACTACACTGGTTCTCATAATTATAAGGACACCCATTTTTCTATATTAACTAAACACTGAACACTATTATTTAAAAAAAAAATATTTTTTATTAATTTGAATTTCATTAATAGACTATATTTAAAAAGTTTTATCGTTTTTCTATCTTAAAAAACTTTAAATACGGTCAAAAAGATGATTTTTCAGGTGTTCACAATAAGGACAGCTCGAATCTTAGTAATTATTTTTCAGTTATTCTTTTAATTAATAATTTATGTGGGTTTTTTTTTAGGTTGAAACAGTCAGACATTCTCTCTGGTATATATATATATATATATATATATATATATATATACACACATTTATTTTTAATATTCAGTTTCAATACCATTTTATACAGCATAGATGATATTCTGAATACATTTTAACTATTTAAAATTGCATTTCACTTGCATGCACTTTTCTAATGTTAAGGTTTTTTCAACTTTTAGGCCACGGGAAAGGCGTTTCTTTCTTCAAACTATTTTCTATTGCTCTAGAAGTAGAGAAAAAATGTAAGTCTTGTTGAAAAAAAAATATTATTACCCCCCAAATCTAACAAAAAATCTGAGAATTCCACGTTTTAAATTTGTGGATATTCTCTTGATGTTCATAATAACAGAAAAAATTACTAAATTCATTCTGCCTTTAGTAGAAACAGCTTCCCAGAGCACCATAGATCCACCTTTAAAATGCCCGATTCATATCTGCCTTTAAAAAATTTGCTCTGTCTTTCGCTATCTTCAGATCGTGCCACTAACTGTTAAAACCATTTGGTTAATCAAAAATAAAATGTTTTTCAACCGAAAATGCAACATTTTACCATTTAATATGGTCTTTATTCAACTTTAACACAGACGTTCTTTCACCCATTAAAGGCTTATTTATTATTACAGGTTTTTTATTCATTTTAACATATTATTAATTACTAGCAGGCTTTGCCCGCTTCGCTGGACACTATATTTAAATGATTTCTTTGTAACTGAATATATTTCGATTGGCGACTATTTTCGTCACAGCTTTAGTATGGGACCTCCTTGGCAATATCAAACATCTTTTGAACTTATCGAATCTGTACAACAAAACTATTATAAAAACAAATATTTTCGAAAATAGTCCAATAGCTGGTGTTAATTCTTCGAATATTCTGGAAACAGTTGAAGCTGTTACTCGTACAGTATAAGTCATTATTCGATGAATGTTCTGGGACAGTCTAAAAAATAGTCACTTGTTCCACAGGAGTAAAGCAAATAACCCATTCGCCAAGTTTGTCTCCAAGACTATGCTTTCTATTAAACATATCTTTGTTTAGTTATTTAAATATTAATTTGAATTAATCAAATATTTCTGCCCGACAGCGTGCAAGTGCAGTCACACACAGCAGCTCATTTATTTGTATGTTCAATTAGCGTAGTGATTGGTATATAAAAAAATAAATAAATAACTAAACATTATCGTGCTACACAACTTTATTGAATCTCTCCCTTGGCGGCTTTTGAATTTTTGTCGCCATATTAGCGATTTTTTTTTTTTTTTTTTTTTTTTTTTTTTTTTTGTATAATTTCTTGCATAAAAATAGAAAGCGTTTTATCGGACACCTTTTCGTTAACATATAAGAACCCTTCATATTCTGTTTATTTTATTGATGGTTTTTAGATTTAAAATAGTGCTTAATGAAATAAATTTTCTATTTTTAAAACTGCACTTTTTTTTTCTATAAAATTATCTACTCAGATAAAAATAGATCATTTATGTGACTACTATTTCAGTTTATTTTTTTTTCGTTTTGTAGTATTTTATAAATTTTACATTTTTCTTGAACTACCTAGATTAAAATTGCTGTTGCTAAATTAAACCTCTTTCATATTTTTCTTGAACTACCTAGATTAAAAAATGCTAAATTAAGCCTCTTGGCGAAAAATTTTCGGTGTACTTCAACGCAACAATTTAAAAAATCACCCAGGAGGATCTACTATAAATAAAACTGATATTAGTAGAACACACATTAACATCGTAAACTATATTAGCACTTTGTAAAAGAAATTTTAAATTAAAAATGACGTCAATTTTTTGAGATGCATAATTTATTTATTTATTTTTATTTTTTATTGTTCACGTTTAGATAAATGTATTTATTTTCCTGTTGGAAAAAAAATAAACTCGACAACAATTAAATTATGGATAATTAAATTTAATTTTGGCAACAATTAAATTATGGTTAAAATTTAAATGGCTAATTTTTTGCTATTATTAGCTTACAAAATTGCTATTTTATGCATAAAAATAACAAAAAAAACTTTTATTTCGGAACAAAAAGTAGCCAACTTTTTAAGTTAGGGTATAAGCTATCTCCATAACAAATTTTATCGAAATCCATCGAGCAGTTTTAGCGTGAAACTGACTCAAATAAACGGACATTCACATTTATAATATATATAAGATTTTAAACATGCATAAATGTGGACCCCAACATTTCTTTAAAAATTACGAGCAAATTCAGCAGCAGTCATTATGAGTAGAAAAGTAAGAGGAATTATGAGTCTTCGATCTCTGTAAAACAACTCTGATTTTGCATTAGATCTCTCTCCTATCAAACCAGCAGTTCAACATTTGATCACATTTCCTTCAGCAATTTTAGATCGTCGAATTTCATTAGAAATTCGGCGGATTGAAAGTGTCCTTCAACTTAAAAAATACATTTATCATACTTCATTACATGAATGTTCTTTTTCTTCGAGGAATTATCAGCAATATCCGTCCAAGAAAAATTGAAGGCTTATATATGAATTAATCTAGCCCAGTAGTTAACAAATTCGCATGTCAACTTTAATTTATCCGCTAGTAAGTTAAATAGAACCGCTAGTAAGTTAAATAGAACGAAAAAATCTTGATTGTCCCTATAACTAGGAACATCTAAAAACACAGAAAAAAAAATATTTTTCATTATTTTTTATTAATTTTGTTTCATATTAACAAAAATATAGTAGTTTTGGTTTTTAGAATACTAGATATATTAAGTGCACGTTGTATAATCTTGTTCACAACTATTTTTACATTAGTTATTTCAGAACATAAAGTGTCCTTATAAATATGAGAAGGAGAGTATTGTAGGAGGTATTTCCTCAGCTAAACACAATTATTTGCTTTTGGAAGAAGCTTCAGATCGGCGCTTTCTAGTTTTCTAATAACTTTCGCATAGAATATTTTTATTTATCTATATATATAAAAGAACACTTCCTGAGTGAGTTAGTGAGTGAGGGGGTGATCTATCAACGCCCAGACCAAACCCCTGGACCTAGAAGCATGAAATTTTGTGACAATGTTCTTTCTATGACGTAGGCATCCACTAAGAAGCGATTTTACAAAATTCGCCCCCCAAGTGGGGGAGGGGGGCAAAACGTGATTTCACAAAATCCTTCATATCTCAAACAAAAAAACAGATATCCGTAAAATTTTTGCTTTAAAATATAGCTAATACAAATGTCAAAAAACCAATTTCTGGAATTTTCAAAATTCGGTCCCCAAGGGGGGCGGGGGGGCAAAACGTGATTTCACATGCGTAAAAACGTGAATTCGCATAATCCTATATATCTCAAACAAAAAAATAGATATGCGTGAAGTTTTTGCTCTAAAATATAGCTGATGCCAATATCTAAAAACCAATTTCTGGAATTTTAGAAATTCAGCCGCCAGGTGGGGCAGCAGGGAGGGGGGAGGGGCTACGGGCAAAAACAAATAGAAATACAGTTAGGGCGTTCAAAATTGATACAGATAGGTTTTAGAGGCCTGCAAGTCGAATGAGGATATTTTCGATTGCGTAAAGTTATTAGGAAGGGCAGGAAGGGGAGGGAGGGGAGAGGGGGGGCAAAAAATAAAAAGAGAGTTAGATCGTTCAAAATTGGTATATAGAGGTTTTCGATACCTACAAATCGATTTCGGATATTTTCGAATTTGTAAAATTATTAGGAGGGGCGGGAAGGGGGGGCGGCAAGGGGGGGGCTATGGGGCAAAAACAAATAGAAATACAGTTAGGCCGTTCAAAATTGGTACAGTTAGGTTTTAGATGCCTGCAAGTCGAATGGGGATATTTTCGAAAGTGTAAAGTTATTAGGAGGGCCGGGAAAGGGGGAGGAGAGAGGGGGCAAAAAAATAAAAATAGAGTTAGATCGTTCAAAATTGGTATATAGATGTTTTCGATACTTACAAATCGATTGCAGATACTTTCGAATTTTTAAAATTATTAGGTGGGGCGGGAAGGGGGGGCTATGGTCAAAAACAAATAGAAATACAGTTAGGCCGTTCAAAATCGGTACAGATAGATTTTAGAGGCCTGCAAGTCGAATGGGGATTTTTTCGAAAGTGTAAAGTTATTAGGAGGGCCGGGAAGGGGGGGCAGAGGGGCAAAAAAAAAAAGAAAATAGAGTTAGATCATTCCAAATTGGTACATAGAGGTTTCCAATACCTACAAATCGATTGCGGATATTTTCGAATTTTTAAAATTATTGGGAGGGGGGGGGAGTAGAGCGGTAAAAAAAATAAAAATAGAGATATATCGTTCAAAACTGGTGCTTAGAGGTTTTGATACTTACAAATCGATTGCGGATATTTTCAAATTTGTAAAATTATTAAGATAGACAGGAGGGGGGGGGCGAAGTGGGAAAATAATAGAAATAAGAGTTAGAGCATTTTGGGAATTTTTTCCGAAGGCAGTGAGAACACGGTGCGACATTTTTCCTACTCAGATTTTGTTTCTCTTTTTTTTTTCATGTGATAAAAATTAATGCAATTTTGAGAATTCATTATAGTGATTCATTTAAAAATAGGGACCAGCGAAGCGGGCGTTGCCTGCTAGTCTATATATATAAAAGAACACTTCCTGAGTGAGTGAGGGGGTGATCTATCAACGCCCAGAGTAAACCCTTGGACCTAGAAGCATGAAATTTTGTGACAATGTTTTTTCTATGACGTAGGCATCCACTAAGAAGCGATTTTACAAAATTCACCCCCAAGGGGGGGGAGGGGGGCAAAACGTGATTTCACAAAATCCTTTATATCTCAAACAAAAAAACAGATATCCGTAAAATTTTTGCTTTAAAATATAGCTAATACAAATGTCAAAAAACAAATTTCTGGAATTTTCAAAATTCGGTCCCCAAGGGGGGCGGGGGGGGGGGGCAAAACGTGATTTCACATGCGTAAAACATGATTTCGAATAATCCTATATATCTCAAACAAAAAAATAGATATGCGTGAAATTTTTGCTCTAAAATATAGCTAATGCAAATATCTAAAAACCAATTTCTGGAATTTTAGAAATTCAGCCGCCAGGTGGGGCAGCAGTGAGGGGGGAGGGGCTACGGGCAAAAACAAATAGAAATACAGTTAGGGCGTTCAAAATTGATACAGATAGGTTTTAGAGGCCTGCAAGTCGAATGAGGATATTTTCGATTGCGTAAAGTTATTAGGAAGGGCAGGAAGGGGAGGGAGGGGAGAGGGGGGGCAAAAAATAAAAATAGAGTTAGATCATTCAAAATTGGTATATAGAGGTTTTCGATACCTACAAATCGATTTCGGATATTTTCGAATTTGTAAAATTATTAGGAGGGGCGGGAAGGGGGGGGGACGGTAAGGGGGGGGCTATGGTCAAAAACAAATAGAAATACAGTTCGGCCGTTCAAAATTGGTACAGATAGATTTTAGATGCCTGCAAGTCGAATGGGGATATTTTCGAAAGTGTAAAGTTATTAGGAGGGCCGGGAAAAGGGGAGGGGAGAGGGGGGCAAAAAAATAAAAATAGAGATAGATCGTTCAAAATTGGTATATAGATGTTTTCGATACTTACAAATCGATTGCGGATACTTTCGAATTTTTAAAATTATTAGGTGGGGCGGGAAGGGGGTCGGCAAGGGGGGGGCTATGGGGCAAAAACAAATAGAAATACAGTTAGGCCGTTCAAAATTGGTACAGATAGGTTTTAGAGGCCTGCAAGTCGAATGGGGATATTTTCGAAAGTGTAAAGTTATTAGGAAGGCCGGGAAGGGGGGGCAGAGGGGCAAAAAAAAAAAGAAAATAGAGTTAGATCATTCAAAATTGGTACATAGAGGTTTCCAATACCTACAAATCGATTGCGGATATTTTCGAATTTTTAAAATTATTGGGAGGGGGGGGGGGAGTATAGCGGTAAAAAAATAAAAATAGAGATATATCGTTCAAAACTGGTGCATAGAGGTTTTTGATACTTACAAATCGATTGCGGATATTTTCAAATTTGTAAAATTATTAGGATAGACAGGAGGGGGGGGCGAAGTGGGAAAATAATAGAAATAAGAGTTAGAGCATTTTGGGAATTTTTTCCGAAGGCAGTGAGAACCCGGTGCGACATTTTTCCTACTCAGATTTTGTTTCTCTTTTTTTTTTCATGTGATAAAAATTAATGCAATTTTGAGAATTCATTATAGTGATTCATTTAAAAATAGGGACCAGCGAAGCGGGCGTTGCCTGCTAGTCTATATATATAAAAGAACACTTCCTGAGTGAGTGAGGGGGTGATCTATCAACGCCCAGAGTAAACCCTTGGACCTAGAAGCATGAAATTTTGTGACAATGTTCTTTCTATGACGTAGGCATCCACTAAGAAGCGATTTTACAAAATTCACCCCCAAGGGGGGGGGGAGGGGGGCAAAACGTGATTTCACAAAATCCTTTATATCTCAAACAAAAAAACAGATATCCGTAAAATTTTTGCTTTAAAATATAGCTAATACAAATGTCAAAAAACCAATTTCTGGAATTTTCAAAATTCGGTCCCCAAGGGGGGCGGGGGGGGGGGGGCAAAACGTGATTTCACATGCGTAAAACGTGATTTCGAATAATCCTATATATCTCAAACAAAAAAATAGATATGCGTGAAATTTTTGCTCGAAAATATAGCTAATGCAAATATCTAAAAACCAATTTCTGGAATTTTAGAAATTCAGCCGCCAGGTGGGGCAGCAGGGAGGGGGGAGGGGCTACGGGCAAAAACAAATAGAAATACAGTTAGGGCGTTCAAAATTGATACAGATAGGCTTTAGAGGCCTGCAAGTCGAATGAGGATATTTTCGATTGCGTAAAGTTATTAGGAAGGGCAGGAAGGGGAGGGAGGGGAGAGGGGGGGCAAAAAATAAAAATAGAGTTAGATCATTCAAAATTGGTATATAGAGGTTTTCGATACCTACAAATCGATTTCGGATATTTTCGAATTTGTAAAATTATTAGGAGGGGCGGTAAGGGGGGGAACGGTAAGGGGGGGGCTATGGTCAAAAACAAATAGAAATACAGTTCGGCCGTTCAAAATTGGTACAGATAGATTTTAGATGCCTGCAAGTCGAATGGGGATATTTTCGAAAGTGTAAAGTTATTAGGAGGGCCGGGAAAAGGGGAGGGGAGAGGGGGGCAAAAAAATAAAAATAGAGATAGATCGTTCAAAATTGGTATATAGATGTTTTCGATACTTACAAATCGATTGCGGATATTTTCGAATTTTTAAAATTATTAGGTGGGGCGGGAAGGGGGGGACGGTAAGGGGGGGGGCTATGGTCAAAAACAAATAGAAATACAGATAGGTCGTTCAAAATTGGTACAGATAGGTTTTAGAGGAATGCAAGTCGAATGGGGATATTTTCGAAAGTGTAAAGTTATTAGGAAGGCCGGGAAGGGGGGGGGCAGAGGGGCAAAAAAAAAAGAAGAAAATAGAGTTAGATCATTCAAAATTGGAACATAGAGGTTTCCAATACCTACAAATCGATTGCGGACATTTTCGAATTTTTAAAATTACTGGGAGGGCGGGAAGGGGGGGGGAGAAGAGCGGCAAAAATATAAAGATAGAGATATATCGTTCAAAACTGGTGCATAGAGGTTTTTGATACTTACGAATCGATTGCGGATATTTTCAGATTTGTAAAATTATTAGGATAGACAGGAGTGGGGGGGGAGGGCGAAGTGGGAAAATAATAGAAATAAGGGTTAGAGCATTTTGAGAAATTTTTTCCGAAGGCAGTGAGCACCCGGTGCGACATTTTTCCTACTCAGATTTTGTTTCTCTTTTTTTTCACGTGATGAAAATTAATGCAATTTTGAGAGTTCATTATAGTGATTCATTTAAAAATAGGGACCAGCGAAGCGGGCGTTGCCTGCTAGTCTTTTAAATAAAAAAACTGTCCTCAAGTGAACATATGTCTTACAATGCAGACTCTTGTTTCTCGTGTGTGACTATTGTAAAGATAAATAATGTTGCATGCATATTAATGACGAATACTTTTTTTGCCGAGAGTGATAATTAATAGTATTTTTCTACATTGTTGTTTTTGGTAAATCATGATGAATGTGTATTTTCTGAACGTGCCCATTTTCCAAGTTCTTTTTCTATTTCCAAATGAAACATATACAATTATAATTCTTATTATCATATTTTATTTTATTTCATTTTATTTTTATTTTTATTTTATTTATTTATTAATTTTTTGGGTTTATAACTCTGCTTTAAATTATGAAAAAAAAAAACTGTGCTTATAGTAAGCTTATACATGTTGAAGATAACATACAGCGTAACTTTTTAGTTTCAAGCTACAGCAGTTGCAAATTTTTACACAGGCACGTAAAGCGCAAACTTAAGAACCAACTCGTTTAAGTCGTCTTGGTAGAGATATTACAGGTACAGAAAAGCATAATAAGATATTATTACAGGTACAGGGCGGTGTACGCCTTTATATAGTCTTACCCAGTGAACCAGTTCTCGGTAGATATTTTCATATCACTGTCTGAATAAAACCTTGTATCAAATAAGTACACCACCAATTTCGGAAAAAGGTCACTGGATGTGGATGCCGTAATGGATGCAACCAATATGTGGGAGTTGCATCAGACTTCTTACTCGAAGTTTTCAGTATTTATAAAATTTGGCAACCAATATAGAGTTTTATATTGTCATGCAAGAGGATGGTACCATCACTCCAGCTCCGGTCAAATTTTTGTCTAAAAAAAAATAAGCACGGCTCGAACCTTCACGTGAGAGTACTTTTCTGACCATCCTACCCTTGTAATCCCTTTAAAGCGTCCGCTGCGAGCTTACACTACTTACGCACACAGCTGCTGTAAGACAACTATTACTATCTATCGCCTTTCTGGGGAAAAGTATTTATCCAAAATTATTACTGCTGCGGGTACTCGCTCTCTGCCCCCCCCCCCTTCCTCTCTCTCTCTAATCAAACCTTGTATATACAGCTCGTTTACGGCAACATAATATTCGTGGATATGTAATTTTTTTCATTTGACTACCATACTTTTTTGATATACATACAGCACCTGTCTAAATTACAGCCCATATTCTGGACATTTCAAGCAGTATATAGAGTTTGATTGTTAGAAAAATGCTCTGAGAAATCAGTGCTGAAAGGCATAAATAAATAGACAAAAATTCTTTGACCTAAATTACTATTAGATTGAAAAGAAAAAAAAAAGTAAATGAATAAAAGAAGAAAAAAACATTCTAAAAATATTTAAAAAGAGCAACAACAAGTTAAAGACAAGGAGAGAAAGAATTTTGTTTGAGTAATTACTAAGCATCAGTTATGAAAGGAGTTAAAGAATTTAACAAACAATTTTGCAGATCTCAATGTTCGCTGTGACCCAAAACTTTGTTGATTCTTTCAGGAAGCAATTTTGGGGTTTCATAAACAAAACTAAAAATGGTTTTTACATTCATATATACAAAAAAACCCACATTTAGCAGCAAAATTAAATATGTGCACTTAAATTATTACTAATTTAAATTAATCATCTGCGAGACCGAAGGCAAGACTATACTTCACAGCTT
Source organism: Salticus scenicus (assembly GCA_963930645.1). Lineage (NCBI taxonomy): Eukaryota > Metazoa > Arthropoda > Arachnida > Araneae > Salticidae > Salticus > Salticus scenicus. The sequence goes on from OZ005653.1 coordinate 156,696,541, forward strand.
GATTTCCGAACCACCTCTCTGCATCTCTCTTTTCTCATCAACCTTCCTTTTTCAAGAGTTACTACCAAAGCTGGTGACAAACAAGCGTTGGCATTCGGATTAAATTCAGCTCGCAAGGTTTATTGCATGAAGTAAAAAATACGACTGCAGCGCTCCTATCAGTGGATGTGAGAAATACATTTATGACGAGCGCATGTCCCAAAGTAAGTTGGCGATCTTTAAACGTAAGTATGTTTTGTTATCGTCTGGTAGCTTCTTGTAGAATAGTAAATCTATTTTCAATGCCAATAGCGTTCAAAAATGCATTTTTATTGAAAATATGTAGTTGAATGGTATATATTTCTTGTCTTGAAATCTCCTAGTTTAATTTTGTATCATTAGTGATTTTTTTACTTCGCAAACAATATATTTTTAACATGTTTAACTATTTTGTCATGTGTTATTTTCGATTAAGCCTATTTATTTATCAGTGTTATGCGAAATATGACATCTATTACATTATTTTAAAAAGGAAATGAAATTTTATATTTTATAAATCCCTAATGATAAAATGTTAGTTGATAAGACTTTACGACAAGAAATACATACCATTCAATCACATATTTTAAATAAAAATGTATTTTTCAACTCTATTGGCATTCAAAACGAAGTTACTATTCTAAATGAAGCTAACAGATGATGGGTTGGGTATTTGTATTTGGGTGTCTATTCATCCCTATTACATAATTTCACAATAACAATTCATAATTTTCTTATACATATAACACAAAAAACACCACAAACTTCCATAACTGAAGTGGAATTACCGATTGCGACATAGCACACATAGCATATTTACGTTTTGAGGATTAGTTAGTTTGGAGCATACGCTGTGTTGTTGAATGTATATCTCACACTACCTCACAGGATTGCTGCAGTCGTATTTTTCATGCAAATAACCATGCGAGATAAATCTAATGGGAATGCCAACACTTGTATGTAAGCAGCTTTGGTTAATACATTACGTTCCCCTCCATCGAGATTACCATACTAATGTAGAGATCGTCGCTACTATATATATGCAGGGTGGTTAAAATTAAACTTACCCTATAAGCAGCATCCTACAGCGCAAGTTGTTCAACGGAGTGCAGAGAAATTTGTTATATAGACTATACACCAGATGCACTCACAGAATTTCGAAAAATTTTTTAGTTACAAAATGTCCACCAGAGGGCGCCTTTTCTGGAAAAACATTAAATTTAACACAATAAACGACCAAACCGGAATACAGAAACAATATTAAGAATCCAGAACAAGAATTAAGAGTGATAAAATGTAAAACCGGGAAAAGCTGTCAGTTCAAGGGAAAAAATGTCGAGATTTGCATATTTGCGAAGAAGAGGAAGTTTTATTGAAAACAGGTTAGAGTACGAAACGTTTGCAAACGTTGTCATGTTTTATGTCGATGTTTTCGGCTGTAATGATGACGGTATCTTTAGCTGAACGTGTGATATTGATGAAGCTGTTTTACGAGAACAAGGGGAATGCTTCTGCTGCAGTTCATGAATTTCGTCGTATAAAGAACCTACGGAGTAGGCCAGTGTCTTCTAAAGCTATCCGGGCCATGACTAGGAGATTATAAGGGACGAGGTATATTAGGAGTTCAACCTGGAAGAGGCCTTAAACCTGTCACACCGGTACTTGTTTATGCCGTAAAGACAGCTGTTGCTATACAGTCACAGACATCAGAATTTGAGGACAGTAGCACACGTGCAGTTTCTTGACAGACAGGCTATTCTTACAGCATCTTCCGAAAAGTGCTCAGAAACATAATGCACTACTTCCCATACAACACCCACCATACCCAAGGTCTGCTTGATGGAGACAAGCCACAATGTCTCTCATTCGCAGTCAGTTTTCTCAACAGAATGACTGTTGATCTGTCATGGCCTTGGAATACTCTGTGGAGCGACAAGGCTCGTTTCTACCTCAATGGGGCAGTCAACAAACAGAATTGCCTCATTTGGGCTAAGGAAAATCCGCGGATGCACACTGAAATTCCCCCATATTCTCCAAAAGTGACTGTCTGGTGAGGATTCAGGGCGGCATTCCTCCTTGGGCCATTCTTCTTTGAAGAAATAACTGCACGTGGTCCTGTCACATGTTCCGTTACGGGCTGTCGGTACCATATGACATGCTGCACTCATTTGTTCTGCCGCAACTACAGCAAAGGCGAGTCCTTACATAAACCATTTTCATGCAGAATAGTGCGCCCCCACATATCCATGAGTCCGTGAAGACGCTATTGCTCCAACACTTCACAGACGAACGTGTTATTAGTCGTTCTTTCGTAATACATGGCCACCACGTTCACCGGATCTAAATCTGTGCGATTTCTGGTTATGGGACCACTTAAAAAGTGTGGTGTATCGCTAAGGAGTTGCGACGTTGAGTGACTTAAAGAACTCCATAACGCTTCATGTGCGAAGCATCACAACTGATCAGTTACTATCTGCTGTTAAACACACTGTCCATCGACTTGAAATTTTGTAGGTGAATGAGGGTGGTTGCATGGAGCATCTTTCCCTACATCGTCCCGGACACGATTAACAACTGCTCCTCTTGTGCAATTTCGTCCTAATCTGTTCTTGTTTCTACAAACTGATTTTTTTTTTTTTTTTTTTTTATCTCAAGCAGCGTACTGTTATTTTTTTCTTACCTTTATTTAATGTGGCTCGATGATAAGGTGATCGGAAACTAGTCAATAAATGTTAATATTGTTTTTGTATTCCGTTTTGGTCGTTTATTGTGTTAAATTTAACGTTTTTCCGGAAAAGGCGCCCTCTGGTGGACATTTTGGAACTTTTTTTTTTTTTTCGAAATTCCGTGAGCGCATCTCGTGTATATTCCATATACAAAATTTCGTTGCATTCCGTCTACCCGCTTACGCTGTAGGATACTGTTTATAGGAGAAGTTTAATTATAACCACCTGGTATGTGTGTGTGTGCAATTTCTGTTGTAATTCATGATAAATTAGTTTTTATAAATATTCTTTATATCTCAGGTATTTCATATTTCCAAGAATAAAAGGCTTTGAAATCTGTCTTGAAAATCATGCAAAAATGGTTGCATACCTTAGAGAGATGGTGAAAAGGCACGAAAAGACGTATAATGAAGACGATATAAGAGATATTGTAGATAGCTATTTTAAAGAAAGAAACGAAAGACTTAAAAAAGAGGATCCTAGTGCAGAATATTTTACAGGTAAAAAATTTACTTTGAACCATCATCATCTATTTAAAGTAAAATGTTTGTTCAAGAATTCAATAAATTTGTATGACGATATATGTAAAATATTAAATTTCTTATAAAGTACTTTGGATTTTAGAAAATTAAGTTTAACATATCCATTAATTTTCTCTCTCTCTCTCTCTCAAAAAAAAAAAAAAAAAAAAAAAAAGGAGCGGTCCACCCGGATGTGTTCCTGAAAAATTCTTTGCTTTATTTATATAGATATACAGAGTGTTTAACGAAAATTATTCTCACTTTCAGGTAAGTTGGAAAAACACTTTTAAAACAATATACTGAAAACAGAATACAATTGTCTCATTAATTATGAACATTTTTATGAAAAACGTTTCATTACGCATGTGCGAAAGAAAAAAAAAATATATTGCATAGGTTGAAAACTAGATATATTGGGCAACTTTTGTAAAAAGCGCATTTCGATAGAGTAAAAGTTAAGTAAATTATCCGAAAAAGAACAAGCTAAATTTTAGACATTTCCCAAGAGTTGAAATTTCTTTAGGGTTTTTTACACGAAAAGAACTAATTATACTTTAATTTTAATAAAATCGACAATATCTTTAAAACAAATGGTTGAACCATCGATCCGTGATAATTTAAAATAATAATAAAAATAATAATAACCTAGAAAAAAACCCGCATTTTTTTAATATGTTATATAGAGAATAATACTGAACTTCTTCAAGTAGTTAGTGTTACACTTCTCTAGAAGGAAAATTGACTGCATTCATCATGGAAGATAATTTTAATAAACTAATTGTACTGTGTGACTTTGTATAGAAAAGTATAGAAGAAAGTTATGCGGTGGCCACAACATACTAGTTTTTATTTAAAAGCTTTGAGCAAAAATTTCATTGAAATCTGTCAAAAATACGGTTCGGACCCACATTGTCCCCAACGTCTTCCTCGCCCGCATTATGCCCAGCAGAGGTCTTTATACGCAAGCGAAGTGAGGACGTCACTGGCCGTTCGTGGATACAAGAAAAAGATTTCCTATGTTAATCGCCCACTGTATTTTTTGTAAAAAATTATTAAAAATCGAGGAAAATTATTTCCCGATTTTAATCCCTATATTTGGGTATGGTATAGATATGTACTAATTAACGTGTGCATGCGTTAGATTAAGTTGTTTTTGCAGCAAAATTGATAAAATAGATTTAATAGAATGAAAGATAGGAAAAGGTGTGAAAGAAAGAAAATAGCATTTTAAAAGAAGTCGTTACTGTGATAAAGTAAGCAGAGAATGATTTCGAGAAAATTTGAAAATGATAAGGAAGTGGAATTAAAGATATTTTTCAACCACATTTCTTGCAACCAAAGGAGTCTCTGCGCAAGCGCTGACTACACAAGCCACTAATAAGTACAAAACTTTGAATAAACGCGATGAAATACAAGAACTCACAACAATTCCTTCCGGTCGAAAGAGGACACGATCCTTCGTCAGGTGAAAAAACAGGCAAGAGTGCTGCAAACAAAGCGGCAACACACTGTTTGCCGCACTCGTGGAACCATCGAACAAAGGAACCATTGAACAAAATTTGAAAGTTATAAGTTCAATAGAGTGAAAGAGAGGCATAAGGGATGAATGGAACAAAATGGCCACTTGGAAATTATTATGAAAACGGGGACAGGGAAGCATTTGGACAAAACTTCAAAGCGATTGAATCAGTTATCGGTCAGTTGAGGGAAAAATAGGCACAGGGAGATGAAGTAAACAAAATTTTGGCTTAAAAGAAGACGTTACTAATTGCAATTTTTTACTTTTACACAGATCACAAAAAAGAAAAGAAAAAGCATATAAATAGCTTTAGTTGTTTTTTACTTTATAATGGCTGTATGTTTGTTTGTTCAGATTAAGGCCGATTCAACACACTAGGTCCTAAGCCTATAAGTGAAACCCGTAGGGGGTCTTTCTAAGGAAACCTAGTCCGTATTTACGCAAATTTCAGAGAAAACCACGGAAAACTCCGAACGGCTAGGTCAACGATCGCGTGCTGTGATCAAACCAGGTATTTCTCATCAGTCGCCTTTTGAGCGCAAAACCACTGGGCCGCTCGTGTAGCTTTTACAATATAAGTGACACAGAAACTAACATTACTTTTTAACACTTTCCAACAATTTTGAAAAGTGTTTATGACTTCGGTTTGTCTGTCTGTCCGTCCATCTGTTCGTGCTCTGACTCCCGTAAATATTCATGAAATGTCTTGCAACTGATATATGTTATTCAAGGTCACTATCGAATGTTCCCTACTGAAAATGGAGTGAACACATTTACTGGTTTATGTACAGGGACACCCGAAAGTTTTCCAAAGCATTTCCTCCTATGACAAGCATTTCTATAAACCATAATTTAATACCGTTACTTTACATAAATATTAATAAAATTGAAATATGTTATTCAAGTCTACTATCGCATGTTTCTCATTGAAAATCTATTATCATGATTTTAACAAAAACAAAATTTCACTAAACTTATTTTAGATAATTTTGATTAGCGAAATATTTATCTTTATTTGGTCGTTTATATTAATACTTATTTATTTATTTTGAATCATAGAAGATGCTCTTATTGGCTCATTTGTACAGATTATCGGTGATGGTATGCTTGGCCTTGCAGTTTTTATAGCCTATTACATACACGCACTCTTAGAACATCCAGATGAACAAGAAAAAATCTACGATGAACTTGAGAATGTAATTGGACTTGATCGACATGTCACTCTTGAAGACAGAAATAAACTTCCCTACACAAATGCCTTCATACAGGAAGTAACAAGGTCAACAGACTTCTTCCCATTTTTTCTTGCTTTGGTGTGCACAAGTGAGTTAGTTATTTGTAAAATATTCGAATGTTTTTCTTTTTATAATTGAGTAGCTAGTAGTAGCATTTCTAGCCTGTTTTCTATTAAAAATCTAATTTAACATTTTTTACATACTTTTTTATCAAATATAGTTTAGAAAATATTGTTTTGAGTTCAATTTTCCAAAAGTGAAAAGTTGTCATATTTACAGGTTTTGAGGTACCTTTAATATACTACCTTTCCATAAATGACTGGATACTTTCGATTTCAGATTTAGTATTAAAAATCTAATGAAATATGAATATTATTACTAAATAATTTTTAACTACGCATGTACAATATTTAGCTAAATTTCATTGGCATAATTTAATAGCCAAGTGTATTGAGTTACTTATATAAAACCCCCAAACAAGTATCGTGTAAATGGAAAAAGTGGTACGCGATAGAATGGACTGGTATTCAGCTTCTCTCGAAAAAATTTTAATCTATAGTGGGTTTTACTCACATTTTTATTTTGATTCAGGCAATGAAAATGAAGTTTTTGTTGATTGTAAATAAATATTGATAAAACCTTTTTATCATTTTCTTATTTTTGAGAAGAGCTGAAATTCAGCTCATTCTATCGCGTACAATTTTTTTAATTTTTCACGATACTTGTTTGGGGTTTCTATATAAGTGACTCAATACATTTGACTATTAACTTATGCAAACTGAACTTCGCTAAATCTTGCTCATGCGTAGCTAAAAATTATTTAGTAAAAAATGCTCATATTTCATTGGCTTTAAAATAGGTTTAATACCTTGCGTGCTATAGCTAAAAAGACGGCTTTTTTTTTTTTTTCACTTTTACAAAGAAACCATTATATCTCCATGTTTATATGTGGTAGACACATATTTTTTTTTTTTTTTACAGATATTGAGAAGGAACGCATGCTACAGCCAGATCGCATTTCAAGCATTACTTTTTACAGGATGATACCAAACATTTTCTTTTTTCTTTTCTTTTCTTTTCTTTTCTTATTTCTCTCTCTCTCTCTCTCTCTCTCTTTTTTTTTTTTTTTACTGGTCCCTTTCTTACTTTCACCGCAAAATTTTCACTGAAATTAATAAGGTAAAACATGTTCTTCACGGTGAAATTTCCAGATGATTCGTCTAGTGCTTTTTAAAATATTTTTAAAAACGTCTGAAATCGAAAGTGTCAGGTCATTTATAAAAAAAAATAGTGTATCGGCTAGTGTGTGTATCTGCGTAACTGTTCTTAGCATAATTCAAGTACAAATAAACAGCAGGAACTTTATTCGATATTTGTATCGCATGAGGAAGTATAAGTATTTGGAACATTTTATTGAAATCAGACAAAAGTTCTGCGTGCAATGATATACAAATTCGTTCAAATGCATTGCTCCTATACATAAAATTTCTAGTATAACATCTTTTAATTGGATCAAACTAAATGAAATTAACATTCATTCTTTATCTTCTCAAAAGCATGTGTAACACAAAATTGGTATGAAAAATATTTACAGTCGGCAGCAAAACTACTGAAGCGCTACCAATAATTCGTATTTAAAAGGTATGCACCTAGTACTGTTTTCTTTAGTAAATATTTGTCGAGTCATAACCTTAGTTTTTATGCTGTTATAAAAAAGTAAGTTGATGATAAAAATTAGCGATAGAGCTTTAAAAAAAAAAAAAAAAAGAAAAGAAAAGAAAGAAAGAAAGAAAGAAAGAAAGAAAAATGTGGATGTGGATGTGTGCTTCAATAATTTTGTTACCGACTGTATTTTTCGTTTTTAGTTCTACACAAAAAGTATCGGGTATGCAATTTCTTTTTTTCAGAGCCAAATTTAAATACATTGTTTGTTATGTATATAATTTAAAAATAATATGTAGGGATGCTCAATATTAGTGTAATAAGTTTCAGGGACTGATGTGAGCAGAAAGTTTTTGATTAATTCAAAATTTAATTACAATTTTGAATGTTTTATGAATACAACTTCAATATTCAAATGGAGGTTAAAGGTAGCCAGTGGATCCATTACAGAGGGATTTATCTTAAAAGAATCTTTCTATAACCAGTTCTAGCTATTACCAGTACTATTTAAAGTATACTAGAAATGTTTAAACACAGTATCTCATATCTTACTCTTTATAAATCATAATTATATGTCTAACGTCTATAGTATCGTAAGACTAAAGTAAACAGCGTAATTGTCCTACCAGATTATTTTGAATGTATCAAAGAAAGAAAAAAAAAAGGAAAAGAAAAAGAAAGAAAGAAAGAAAAAGAAAGAAAAGAAAAGAAGAAAAATGTGATTTAACACACTAGTTTATTAAAAATTTCAGCCTCGGGATTAGTTTTTAACAGTTTTCAAGAGATTAAAAAAAATATTTTTTATTGCTTATTTAAAAAATGCCTAGTCATTGACCATTAAGTTCAATTATTTCCTAATAAATCCAATTATTTGATTAGGCTACGAATTTTCCAATATTTTTTAACAGTCCAGTCCAAATTTTAGTGCAACACTCATCCAGATGAGCAAGTTAATAAATATTTACAAATTAATTTGTCTGTCAATCCATCTATCAGTACATGATCTCCTATTCATAAATATATATGAAATGCCTTGAAATTGAAACTGATAACTTATTTAGGTTTACTGAAGTATGTTCATTGTTAAAGTTGTATGGCCCCATAAATGATACTACAACATTGTGCACAATTACTCACAACATAATTCGAAAACATTCTGTAATACTTTACAGCGTAATTTAATACATCATACTGCGCGAAATACAACAACATTATTATATGTTATTCCAATGCACAAAAGTATGTTTTCTATAGAATACGGTATTAGTCTTAATGATTGAGTTACAAGGTTAATGCCACACAAAATTTACAAATACATTATGAAATAAATATAAGGGGGAATTGGTCATGTACTTTCAGTGTAATATGTATTTGACACTTTCAAACAACGATGAAAGGTAACAGGCAGGTAAGGTTGTCTATTTATCGACCTATTTGCTTATTCAGTTGGAAAATGTATGTTTCTCGCAGAGAGTTAAAAAAGTAGAACGTTACAAATTTGTTTGTAGGTTTGTTTTAACTAGACAAAGCATGATTTTTTTTTTTCTTTGCCTCAAATAAATATATTTGATTATATTAATGATTAGCAGTTGAGAAAAAATATTTTAAAATATCTTAAGGAAATATTTTACCAGGAAATTAAATTTTTAATGTGAAACATTCATAAAATATATTTCTCGAATACGTAAACTGCAGTAATATAAAAATTAACTTACTTCTGCAATGTTCTTACAACATTCACATAAACGTCAACGTGTTTGTAATAATGTGTATAATTAAATGAAGAGAGTATGTGAAAGTCATGTTGTGACCCCACATCAGACTTTTTTTTCCCCTTTAAACTTCAGAAATTGAGCCTTTTTCTTTTTTTAGCCTTCCTTAGTTACAGATTTAGTACATATTTTTGTAAGAGAAATTTAATAAATGTAATATTTCAACTATTTTTTAGCGTATACACCTCTCTAGAACTGCAATGACTCTAAAACTACTAATCTTAAATAAAAGTGTAACGAATGAAATCATAAAAAACAGCAATTTCCTATGTATAAAGGTTTATAGGGAAATATTATTCACTTTGTGTATAACTCAGTCAGAGTTATCAAATCAAATTTTTACACGCCAAAAGTGTAGTATTTACCAAAGAAGTTCATACTTGAACCAATAATATCTCACAAAATATTACGATTAAAAATATGGAATTTTTTGTAAATTACTTTTCAATAATAAGATTTCATTTTACTAATTTGAATCTTTTGCATACAGGGTCACCTTAAAAGTATCTTTCTAATATGTAAAAAATATACTATCTTTATAGGGTGGTCCTAAATTATATGTCAAAAATGTAAAGGCAGGTACAGGGGATTTAAATAAACAGATTTAGTATAGGAATGTTTGTGCGGCAATGCCACCTTGAGCCGGTAGAGAGCGCTACTGACTGCGGCAGATAAAAGAGCTTCGCTAGCTGGATTCATCATTTACCGCACGGATCTCGAGCAGCATGCATTGTTGGAGCTGCCCGACATGCGTTTTATGTATGAGGTTGCACAAGGAAATGTATGAATCCAGCTAGCGAAGCACTTTCAGTCACCGCAGCCATTACTGCTCTCTACCGGCTCAAGGCGGCATTACCGCACACCCATTCCTATACGAAATCTGCTTATTTAGGTTCCCTCTATCTGCCTTTACATTTTCGACATATAGTTTAGGACCACCCTGTGTGTATATATATATATATGTGTGTGTGTGTGTTTTTAAAAGTAATTCCCTATCATTAGAAAAAAAATTGTAGTTGGAAGTGATGTGCATAAATGTAATGCTAATGTCAACAGTTAAAAAAGAGGCCGATGATCAAATAAATTAGAACACCCGGTATGATTATTGAAATACGAGAATAAAATTAGATTGATAACAAGTGATTTTTAATTTCTGTTTTAGAAGAAACAACCCTTTATGGTTATAGAATACCCAAGGGAGCGATAACTTTAGTGAACTTTTGGGCTGCACATCACGATCCCAATACATTTGATGAACCAAATGAGTTTAAACCTTCAAGATATATAAATGAACCAGAAAAACCAAAGACTGAGGCACCCATTGCGTTTGGCGTAGGTGAGTAACAGAGTTTCATTATAAATAAACAAATCTGTGAGTGTGCACTTTTAAAAAGTCCTGTAAAAATGTATTTTTAGAATCTTTAAAATATTATTACCCTTTAATGCGCCGTTTTCCATATACACAAAACACAAAACGATATATCTATATGCTAAATATTACACTCGTGTTCGAATTCGAAGCTCAAATACAAAGTTCTACAGAACTGCAAAGCAGTACTTTTGAACCTAAAACATAATTTTGGCAATAGATGACGCAACTATGAAACTACTGAACTTTTCTTCAGGATTCAACCGTAAGCGTGTTTGTGGTAATTAGTTTTGATCATGGTAATGGAATATCTGTCCACTATATCTCCATGATTTCATAAAAACTATAAATTAGTGTTTAAAACTGTAGATAATCATATAAATATTTATACCTGTAAATTTGGACAGTTTTCTTATGGTTAGTGTGCTGCCTAAACTCTATTATCTGTGTTCAAACATGAATTAAGTGTGCAACGTTGAACATTTGCAATCACTAAATATTGATCAATATAATGACACACATATAAAGAAGATTATTATTATTATTATTTCTTTTTTTTAATCTGGAGGAGGGTTGAATCTTGCAGGATTCAGGGGTTTATAACCAGTTACTTTAATATATTGATATTTCTACAAAAGTGTGCGCACTTAAGCGTTAAATAATAAATACGAGGTGACCATAGTTCATTTAAAGCAACTTACTTTAATTGTCCACTACGTAGCTGTAATGTAATGTTAAAATTCGGTCAACATTCACCAATTCACATATGCTTTAATTATTAGTATTGGTTATACATAGTATACACAGATTTATAAAAAACTACTTAAAAAAGACCTACTCATATCAGAATAATATAATATACAGGTTGAAGAGAATACATGTACCTGACTTGTCATGACACCACATGGCTTTTTGCTAACAATCGAACGCACTCTTAAATAATTAATTCTTTTATGAAAGGCACCACAGTAATTACACAGACTTACAAAAATGAAGTTGACAAAATTTGATTTGATGATTTCAGCTGATCTTTAGTTTTTTTTATATGCTGAAACCGAAAATGCAGCCCATTTTTCTCTATCACGTATAGATTTTTGTCACTACAGGGTATTTACCGACACAATTTCTTACACATACCATCATAACAACTGGTTGGTTGGTTGATATGCCTTTAAATCGCACCAGTGCTTCACAATTACATCAATAGGTATCCATGATTAATTAATCATGGAAACATACTATAAAACTTACCATATAATTATATTGGTGGAAGATTAATGGAAGAAATTGTATAGGAAGGCACCCTGTATTGACAAAAATCTATACGTGATAAAGAAAAACTAGCTTCATTTTCGATTTCCGCACACCAAAAAACATAAAGATCAGCCAAAATTATAAATTCAAAATTTTACTTGTCGACCTGTGTTATCATTAATTATAAAATTATCAAGATAAAAATACAGGACAAAAGTGCTGGGAGAAAAAAAAAAAAAAAAAATGGAAAATTTATCCCGTGGATTCATTACGCTTTTTAATGTCATTTTAAAATCTTTAGAGCTAAATGTGCAAGAACAATGTTTTTAGTTTATCATTATTTATATTTTTATATTTATATTATTTATATTATTTTTATTTTTATAGCGAAAATTTTATAAAATATTGTTTAAATGTTGCTGTTTTATGTGCTCAAAAATTTCAATAAGAAATTCTATTTATAATAATAATAATAAAATTAGACAAAATTTGGTTTTTATTTATTTATTTATTTATTTTTGGCCCCCATGTAAACCCTTAAAATGTTTATTTCCTTTCATATGTTCTCTCACACATTCTTATTTACGATTCATCTTAATATATATAAATCTCGTGTCACAATGTTTGTCCTCAATGGACTCCTAAACCACTTAACCGATTATAATAAAATTCGCACACCATGTGCAGTTCGATCCAACTTGAGAGATAGGATAGTTTAAATCTCAAATTATAGTCGCAATTTTAATTTATTGCTAATTATTTGTCTGTTATTATTTGACAGTCACAATTATCTGTTAACTCCAAATGATTCTAACAGATGTCGATACCTTTCGACTGGGTTGAAATGAAAGCTGAAATATATTTGGTGCTGCCATCTACACAAAGAATCTTCAACTTTTTAACCTATTAATAAATTTCGTATAATTCAATTATTTCCACTTTTTAAATTTTTGGTGTTAGCATAGCCGGCCACGTGTTACTTAGACTGAAGTGTAAATTGAATTCATATTATAATGAAGATAATACAGTGAAATTAATCCTGTTTTTTACTTATTTGTGCTTCATTGATGAAAACTTTATAATTTAATCTGTATATATATATAAATTACGTGTCACGATGTTTGTCCGGGGTAAACTCCTAAACTAAGGAACTGATTTTGATGAAATTTTGCACACTGTGTGCAGTTTGATCCAACTTGAGAGATAGGATAGTTTTTATCTCAATTTATTGTCACAATATTGTTTTATTGCAATTATTTGTTAATTATAGACCTTTATTAAAGTTGCTCCAAAATATCTGTGAGTTCCATTAATTTAATTGTTGCCAAAAAAAAAAAAAAAAAAAAAAATACGAGTTCATTTTCTTTCGACATAAAAATAAATACATTTAATCAAACGTGAACGTTAAAAAATTATAAAAAGTTAAATTATGCATCTCACGAAAATTGACGTCATAATCAATTTAAAGATTTTATACACATTGATAAAGTGCTAATATAGTTCTATCATAGATATAGTAATATATATAGATCTCTCATCCCCATGTTATCGTAGAAAGATTTTTGATGCCGAAAAAAGATAAAAAAATAAAAGCTTTGGAAACAGCCATTAAGTGGTATTGAAAAAAAAAAAAAAAAAAAAAAAAAAAAAAGAAAAGAAAGAAAGAAATATGAATTTGAAACTGTATCTGGAGTCTTCCATTCCCCTTTAGCAAATAAATTATTCATAAATTTTATTTTCTAAAATATTAGTATCTATTCCCGTGTGTATTCACTCGGGGAAAGACGGCCATATTTTGGTAAAAACGTCGTCTTTTCCCAAATGAAAAGGAATAACTTTTTTCTCCCCAATGATCACTCTATTCTATATATGCTATACTATATCTATGAGTTCTATACGCAAGCGAAGTGTGACTCACTGACCGTCTGTACAGCCAAGAAAAAGATTTCCTATGTTAATTGCCCACTGGATTTTTTGTAAGAAGTTATTAAAAATCGAGGAAATTTATTTCCCGATTTTAATCCTTATATTTGGGTATAGATATGTATTAGTTATCGCGGGTGTTAGATTGAATTATTTTGCTGTCAAATTGACAAAATTTTAATTTTAAATTTTTAAACTCTGTCGCCCTTGGCTTTTTATTATTATTATTATTATTATTTGGCGATCAAAAGCGTAACACGAAAATATACATGCCAGATGTATGCATTGTACGAAATGTAATATGTATTATTCATTGTACGTATGTATGACATGTAATATGTATTGTACGAAATATTGTTTCATATTATTCATTACTCTTTTAATATAAGTTGTTAAAATAACCATGATTTTTGAAAGGAATTGAATATTTTCGCCAGATAATTTGGCGATATTCTTTTTTTTTCGCCAAGGATGACAGAAATGAAATCTATTCCGCTGCAAAATATTAGTATCTTACATCAGATATTTTATTTAGACATTTGAAAACAAATTTGACTTCAAACTATGATAGAATATTTATCATTTTCCTTTTAATTTGTATATTATTAGTATATTAAAATTTAAAAGCATGGTATATAAAAAGTTTTTCTTTTTTTTCTTTTTTTTTTTTTTTTTTTAAATCTTATAATTATTCTTATCTTAATCCTCAATGTTTCCCATCTTTATTGACTTGAATTTACTATTAAAATTTTAACATACTCAAAAACTTCTCATCACTTCGTTAAAATACACTAAACTTTTCCAAAATCTTTTTGTATTTAAAATGATACATGTATTTACTTTAAATGTCCAATATTTCATAAGATTTCCAATTTTAAAGTTTTAAAATATTTATCAAATTTACTTATTTTTCTGGTTTAGCCTTATTGTTTTCCCTTTTATAACTACAGCTGTTGCCCTCTTTAAAATATTTAAAATGATGAGGTCATTTAATAGTAAAATTATCCATTATAGCATATATTATATTTCACTCCTCCATAAAAATTGATTTTAAAATCGTCTGTTTCTTTTATACTTTTATTTTAATAGAATTTTAATAGAATTTAATTTATATATTAGTCATTTTAGCAATTTTATCCAAAGTAGCATTAGAAATAATATATATCACTTCTCCATTAAAATTTATAGGACCCTACAATAAAATTAATTTGTGCTTAATATCAACACTACGAAAATTTTTATCAATCGCTTCCAAATTTTGACCTAAGTTTCAAATCTGAACCCTGTGGGTTTTTACATCGGCTACAACGTTTTCGTCTTTGTTCGTAAATAATAATTTAACTGTACTAAATAGTTTACAGGCGTATAATTCAACGTATAACTTAGTCACAGCAACGCGTGGCCGGGTCTGCTAGTTTTCAATATATATATTTTTTTCTTTTAAGACTGAGTACTGTTAGTCTCAATCTGTGATTTTTGCGGTGTCATTTTTCGATAGTTGGGCATTTATCGAAATCATTTTTCGATAGTTGGACATTTATCAAAAAAAAAAAAAAAAAAAACTTGTGGTCCTCCATCCTAAACTAAATTCTGCTTTTAACAGAATTTCTTAAAAATCTTTATTCGCGTGAAAATATATTTTATTATGTCGAAAAATAAATTAACTAGTAATTTTTTTTTTTTTTTTTTTTTGACAACAATTATAAATTAAAATAAATAATTTAATAAAATATTAGAAGTTAAAATTTCTATTATTATTATTATTTTTTTTTTTTTAAGTGAAAATTTCTTTAGGCGCGTTGAGCACTTTTGGGTGAACAGAAATCATTGAACACCCGTCATCGTCAGCTAACGCTTTCCATTTGAAGTGAAAACTTTTGGGTGAACAAAAATCATTGAATTCGCGTCATCGTCAGCAACCGCTTTCCATTCTTGAATGTTACAAGTAATGTATCATACAATTAACTTGTTAATGTGAAGTGTTAATAATTATATACTGTATATTATTTTAAAATCTGGTGCGGCTCTACACGACTTCTCTCATCTCCGGACGCTGTCTCTTAAAGATTGCAGCCGGAAACGTTGCAGTTAGACCTCACAAAACCGTGAGAAAGGCCGAAGCCGCAATTTTTCTCGTGTTTTTACACTCCGTTGCGGCTCTACACGACCTCACTCATCTCCGGACACTGTCTCTTAAAGATTGCAGCCGGTAACGTTGCAGTTAGACTTCACAGAACCATGAGAAAGACCAAAGCCGCCATTTTTCTCACGTTTTTAAAATCTTGTGCGTCTCTACAGGACTTCTCTCATCTCCGGACACTGTCTCTTAAAGATTGCAGCCGGAAACGTTGCACTTAGACCTCACAGAACCATGAGAAAGGCCAAAGCCGCCATTTTTCTCACGTTTTTACAATCTGGTGCGGCTCTACACGACTTCTCTCATCTCCGGATACTGTCTCTATTGCAGTTAGCGCATTAAATAAAATTGTAATATAATTTTTGTGGTAGTAGTTTATATTAATGAATAAAAAAGCACTTCATTTAAAAGTATTTCCTACACAAAATATTTCCTGACGATTCAAGAAATACACACGTAATTGTTCACGTTTTCACTTCTGTCGGCTCTCCCGAAGTGCAACTGTTTTTTTTTTGTTTTTTTTTTGTGCGTTTCAGAATATTTCCGTTATACGCTATCTACCAATAAATATATGGACACTTTTGAATTCAGACGTTTCGTCAAATATCTACAAAAATTCTGCAGGAATTATCTTGAAACTTTGTGAGTGTAAAGAACATGTTATACCTACTTCATATTTTTCAACAAAAGTTTTGTCCTGAAGAGGAAAAGAGGACCAATAAAAAATTAAAAGTTAAAATGTTTTGGATCACCCTGTGAAAAGTAATGCGTGAAAAGTAATGCTTGAAAAGTATTTTGTTTTTAGTATGTGATTATGAAGATTTTTTTTACTGGCTGTATAAAATTTTATGAGTCTACCACATATAATCGTGGAGATATAACGGTTTCTTTAAAAAACTGAAAAAAAAAATCCACTTTTTTATGTATCATATGGTATTAGATCCAGCCCATTTTTAGCAAACTTGACGTACTACATTAGACATACATACTGTAATCAGAATGCAAAAATGTTAAGTATCTTACTAAATGTGAGCATTTTTACTAAATAATTTTTAACTGCGCATGCGCAAGTTTTTAAAAACTTTCATTTGCATGATTCAATAGCCAAAAGTATTGAGCTACTTTTATAAAAGCCCCAAACAAATATCGTGTAATAACAGGAGACTTGACGTTGGAATATTAAAACCCGAATAAACTACTACGCCAGAAACGCCAAAGAAAAATATTTGAGATTCTTACAGCTGTTTCGGTAGCCTTAAGCGTACCGTCTTCAGTGCAAAATGAGTTCTGAATCTGGAGAATATACGAGCACTTCACCAGATTCAGAATTCCTTTTGCAATGAAGACTTTACGCTTAAGGCTACCGAAACAGCTGTATACATCTCAAATATTTTTCTTTGGCGTTTCCGACGTAGTAGTTTATTCGGGTTTTAAATAAAGTGTAAATTCAAAAAGTTTTCAGAGATAGAATGATCATAATTTCAGTTCCTTTCAAAATAAAAAATAAAAACTATGACGGGTTTTACTCAGATTTTTATTTTGATTCAATCAACGCCCCGCTGTTTGTAGATAAATATGATAAAACCACTTTCATCTTTCATTTTTTATTTTTTTTTATTTTGAGAGAGGAACTGAAGTTCAGTTTGTTCTATAACTCATAATTTTTTTGAAATTACACGACATTTGTTTGGGATTTTTCACATAAGTATCTCAATACTTTTGACTATTAAATTATGCAAATTAAATTTTTTGAAAGCTTGCGTATGCGTAGTTAAGAATTATTTAGTAGAAATGCTCATACTTCATAAGATATGTAACATTTCTGACTGCCGTATGCTGTCTCTAACGTAGTATACCAAGTTTCCCAAAAATGGCTTTACACTGCATAGAACACACCCTATGTGTTCCAATTAAAAAATGGAAATATTTTTTTTTGCAATTTTTTAAAGAAACCGTTATATCTCCACGAATATATATAGTAGCCTCATAAAAATTTATACAGATAATTATAAGATTTCTCATGATCACATGAAAAACACATTACATGCATTACGTTTTACAGAAGGATCCAAAATATTTTGATTTTTGTTTATTTTTTTACTTGTCCGTTTTTCCTCTCCAGGCAAAACTTTTGCTGAAATGTATGAGGTATAAATCGTATTTTATCCTCCCAAAGATTTAAGATAATTCTGACAAAACGTCTAAATTCGAAAGTGTCTAACAACTTATTGGTAGATAGTGTATTTATTTATGCATGCATGCTTTATCATATATAAATTCCTTTTTTTTTTTTTACTCTAGGTAAAAGATCCTGTGCAGGAGAATCCTTTACGATGATGCAGGTTTTCCTCTTCCTCACTACTATTATAAAACATTTTAGACTTGAACGTCCAGCAGGAAATGAAAAGAAATTCTTTTATGATGGAATCATGGAAATTTGTGCATATCCGAGAAGAGAAACTATTGCGTGAGATAGATAGACGGACTAGTCCTTATATATGCAGCTAAGCCTCCATATAATAAACTTGCATAAATCAAAAATCTCTATATATCAAATATTTAAGAATCTCCTTGGTCGTTACACATTAAACATATTTCTATAAGGTAATTCCGGGAGAGATGCCCCACTTAAGGAAAGGAAGCTATAAAATAAATTGGGTAGTAACAATGACAACGAAAATTTGTGATAAATACATAATAGATATTGTTTATTACTACTAAGTAGTTTTTTTGTACCATATTGTAAATTTTCTTTAAAAAAAAATAAAATTGCGGCAGCACTACATTTTGCCATCTCTCCCGAAGTTGCGGGTGAGATGCCCCACTCACATGGGAGAGATGCCCTACCTGTAAAAAACATAATAAAATGTTTTAACATTGGTCAATAGTGATCAATAGTGGTCAATGGTCCCCAAAGAGCTTGTTTTGGTATTATCTGTTTTTCTTCGACGACGAACTGTCCGAGAAGGAATTTCATAGTACCTAGCAGCTTCAATGACACCAATTTCCCCTGCTTCTAGTCTCAAGAGCCTCTTTTAAATGGTCTTCTGTCCAGGTCCCACCAGCTGTTCCAGTATTTTTTCTTTTGTACATACTGTAGTCATCTTTCTTTTTTATATACTGTTTTCTTTTTATATACTGTAGTCATCTTTCTTGAAACAAACAAGAAGCATGGAACAACTGCATTAACAAATACAATAATATTCAATTACCGGCACAATTAACCGCCCACCTACAGTTTCGTTAGCGCCCAAGATTGTTTACGTTATAGTTTAAATGTCAAAGGTCAGTCTGACATACCTGAGCGTTTTTTGCTTTCTTATCTGGATTCAATTTGCTTTTTTGTGATTTCGTTTTGAGTTGCCACTTCTAGAGATCACGCGAATTTGAATGTTATTTGATGAATTTTAATCTAAATTCATAATTTCAGAAAATATTTTTAAGTTAAAAATTTTAACGATTTACAAATATTACGCATTTTATAAAAACAATATTAGTTTAAAATTTAAACAATTAAACGACTTTTCTCGCTGTAAATGTATGTGGGGCATCTCACCCGAATATAATCTGGGGCATCTATCCTTTTGGTATGGGAGAGATGCCCCGGCAACTATCCAAAGTAAAAGACAGCAAAAATACAATGGCTGAAGTCGACTGATCAACTTCTTACTACAGATTTTTAAACTTATATATAAAAAAATCCATTTTTATTAACTAGTGCCAGCCTTACAATGCAACATCACTCTTATAACAGAGTAGAAAAAACATGGTACTTACTTGAAATATTGTTGTGACAGCAGAACACAAAGAAATAAGTTCACGTAACTTCCACAGCACACCATTCAACATCTATCTGAAATAATAATCGGACTCGCAGAGCCACCTATCATTGCGTTTCGAAATTATATTAAGTGGGGCATCTCTACCGGTGGGGCAACTCACCCGAAATTACCTTATATTTAAAAAAAGTCCAAGTTTCAAAATAACGCTAGACTTTTATATCCTATAAGATGGATAAGTAGAGGAACAGTGATGATTTGTATTAATGATTTGTATTACACAGTAAAAAAACTAACTCATTCTAAAATGGGCTGTGTTCTGAGTGAGGACTGTTTTTTAATCAGAAATTACACTGCTCGGCATGAAAACTGCCTCTGACACCATTTCAGCGTATTCTTATATAAAATGACCGCCTGAATCCAAATATGATGCCCATTTTCCCCTATCACCCATCATTTTTTAGGAATGGCCCCTATTTTTATCATTTTTCGGTGATTTTATGGCTATAAATTTGATTTTCAGGAGGAGGGAGGATTATTTTAACCGTTAAATATCATCTGAGGGGCTACAGAGTTGTAAAGTTCTAAAACATAGACAAAAGGTTTTTTTTTTTTTTTTTTTTTTTTGAGGGGGGGGGGGGGGGGCACTGAATTGCCACTGAAATTATGCATTACATACCTTATATTTTTTTAATCTGTTATAAATGTTATTTTTTTAAACATTTCTTTTTTTTGTGTGTGTGTGTGTGTTAGGTGTTAAATTAAATATTTTTCATTCTTCAAATCAAATTCATGTTCATAAACTTATCAAACATAAAAAAAAAACTTAGGAAGGGGGTGGTGTATCTAGAAAATGGTGGGTGACTGGGCAAAATGGGAGTCATATTCGGATTCAGGATGTCAGGTTACATAAGAATCAACAAAAATGGCATCAAATCTCGAATTTTTTTTTTTACAGAGCAGTGTTATTTGTATTTTTCGGTTATGTTGGTTCAATTTTCGATGTTTGGACTTTTCCTAATTATTCTAATTGTTTATGAGAAATTTCAGATTAGATAATTTCTACTTCATTTATTAAAAGAGATTATGTGGTTAACTAAATATATATTTAAAATACAAAGGTTTTATTGACATATGTAGTCACCAATATATGCCATGCGGAAGTTCGTTTCTCCCCAAAATTTTGACTTTGATATACGGAGGTCCTACTGTATTTACACAAATTTCACATTCTTTTAATTAATGCGTATGTAAAATACTTTTACAAAAGACGTGCTTACTTTTTTTAAATTTACTTTATAATATACAATGTGAACTAAAATTTGAAATAGCTATATTTCTGTTTGCTTTATTTTCAACATTTTTACTGCGTATTAAATGTTTCAGTTTCCCTGTTCTTCCTCTACTTGTATATTAAATGTAAAATATGTGATAAATAATAAATGTATTTTGTGATATGTAATTTTTAGATTGCATTGAATGTCTTTTCTATTTATTCATAACATGCGAGACACAAAATCAATCTTATGAGAATGAATGATTTTAATAATTTTATTAAAAAAAAAAAAAAATGTATTTTATTATATAAAGCACTTTTAGAAAAATACCCTAAAATTATTTGAAAATCAGTGGCAAAAACAACAAACTAGACTTTTTGCTCCATTAAGGGGCAAAAAATAAATAAATAAATAAATAAAATAAAATAAAATAAAATAAAATAAATAAATAAATGCATTTTTATTATGTAAAGCATTTTCAGAAAAATACCCTAAAATTATTTGAAAATCAGTGACAAAAATGTAAAAGTGTACAAACCAGACTTTTTGCTCCATTAAGGGGAAATTAATATTTTATGTTAAAAATGAAAAAATAGAAGCATAGAACATAGAAAGCAGAAATATGATTAAACCTCAACCAAGTCTTGCCCTTATAAAGAATGTCCCAAAGAAGTTGAATCTCTCGATTAATTTTTTCATCTATTAAAATTAAGCGAACAAAGTAAATTGAAAAAAAAAAAAAAAAAAAAAAAAATTTAAATCTGCGAGAGAGATTCTAAGTTATCGTGTAATATGCAAATGGTTAGGAGGGGGAAAAAATGATTTTTCAGTTTAAATGTGATAGACTTTAAATGAGAAAATCAAAAGTTTCCGAAAATCTTTCACATAAATTTAGTCTTACAATTGCAAAATATATTTCAAATAATAGCAGTTTTATTCAATTAAAATTGACAGTTAACTGTAAAAGAAATTAGCGATTTTAATCTATTAAACAAAACTTATAATAAAGGGATATAGCTGAAATATTTAATGCAAAACAATAATGCAATTATAAATGTACATTTCTTTTATTTCGTTTCCTGGGGAAAAAAAAAAAAAAACTGATTTTTCGTTTAAATGTGATAGGCCTTAAAAGAGAAAATCAAAAGTTTCCGAAAATCTTTGACATAAATTTGGTATTAAAACTGCAAAATATATTTCAAATAATAACAGTTTTATTTAATTGAAATTGAAAGTTAAATGTAAAGGAAAATAGCGATTTTAATTTATTAAACAAAACTTATAATATTTGGATATATAGCTGAAATTTTTAATTCAAAACAATATCGCAATCATAAATGCATATATTTTTTATTTCGTTTCCTGTCATGTGAGGTTGTGTTGATAGTAAGTTCTATGGAATAGAAGTAGCTTATATTTCAGTTTGTGCCAACTTATAAAAATATGATTAAAAAGTAGTAATAAAATATTATATCTCACACATTTCCAAGAATTATTCAAATTGAATTTTTGACGCCTGGTCTTGATTGATACTAGAAGTAAAATAATTTCTTAAATTCCTCATCACGAACTCTTGCATGACTATTGCATCTAGAAATTAATCAAATTAAGAAAAAATAAATAGTAAGAATATGATTTTATTTTATTTTATTTATTTATTTATTTTTTGAATAACTGTTTTACCATAAATACATAAATATATTAAAAATCAATTTATCAATTAAAATAGTGTTATTACAAATTATCTATTATCTCTATATATCTTATACTATTAAGTGAGCAATATTTGTATATATATATCTGTACTGATAAGCATAAAGGATTTAAGTCCATATTCTTTATTTTGCAGGAGACGAAAAATAACGTTAAATTAACTAAAAACTAATCAGCAGAATCGATTAGGAAAAAGGGATTATGTTGGTTTATACGCTTTATACCATTCAGTGATTGTCAATCTTCATTTAATAAAGGGAAAAAATTGAATTAAATATTTTAAACCATACATGAATGGTAAATTTCTGACTTGAACTTTTTTTTTTTTACCAATGGATTTTCTCAAAGACTAAATGACATAGACTTGAATCCTTTATACCAATCGCTTGAGAATTTTTTTCTGAGTTTGACTATGTACTTAACTCGAAATCGACATTTTTGGACTTAAATCCTTTATACTTATCAGTACAGATAGATATGTATATTTCACTGTTCTCGAAAACGGTAGCTCGGACAGTCACATGATTTAACACAAAGGTGCACTCCGTAGGGTCATTGTGCACATCGAAGTCAGATTTTCGAGTTTTTGATTAGTTTTCTTTTAATCAATAAAAATATGAAAATAAAACTTCCCATTTCTGTAATGACACAGAATGGATAATCTTAGGAGAGATTTGATTGGTTCATTTGATTTTCATTGATTTGAGTGTATTTTACATTGAACTACAGCTACGTTATGAGGAATTACAAGAGATTTGAATGGTTTATTGGATTTTTATTGATTTTAGTGTATTTTACGTTGAACTAGAGCTACATTATGAGGAATTACGAGAGATTTGATTGGTTTATTTGATTTTCATTGGTTTGAGCGTATTTTACGTTGAACTAGAGCTACGTTATGAGGAATTACGAGAGATTTGATTGGTTTATTTGATTTTCATTGATTTGAGTGTATTTTACATTGAACTAGAGCTACGTTGTGAAGAATTACGAGAGGCTTTATTGGTTTAAATGAGTTCCATTGATTTGAGTGTATTTTACGTTGAACTAGAGCTACGTTTAGATTTTATTTAAAAATATTTGAATTTTTAATATTTTAATATTATGCGACTTTTACAGAGAACAAATCACGATTGGCGCCGCAGCCGACCAAGAGCATGTATTTTGGTAAAAATTTTCATGGTTCTCTGGCCAGATAGCTATGGCGAAGCCAGCTAGTATTTATTTATCTTGGATTTTTGCTTCTCGTGAATTTATTTCAGTTTGTTCATATAGCAAGATGAGGAGATGGCGTTATTTAGAGTTGAGCAAATTGGTGTCAGCAAAAGAATAATACTGAAAGCTTGTCATTAATTATATTACAAAGGTGTGATTCATATCACCCCATATTACATCTGAGACGCCAAAGACAAATGTGCTAAGTTGAAGGACAAAACTAATGTATAGAAATCCCATTTGTGATACAATTTTCCCGAGAAGGATATTATGATAAACCTAAAATCTAGTAGCTAATTTTTATATCAAGGAAATTTCATTTAATATTCATACAGTGATTGGCAGCGACAGTTGAAAAGAATTTGTAAACTGAGCTAAAAATTTTGCATTATCTATACTACTGCAAAGATGAAATGAAATCTATTCATGTAATAGATGAATAATTTAATAACAAAATTTCAAGAACATAGGAAAATATCGGGAAAGAAATAATTATTTAATTAGAATTAAATATAATAGGTAAATAGAAATATTATAGTGTAAACAATTTTAATATATTTATTTTTATGAAAAATTTAGAAATTGTTTATTAAGAAAGAATTAATTAAGAGAAGAAAGAATGTTGAATGAATATTATTGAGAAAATAGACTTTATCGGTGTGGTATCATCATGAAACTCTTCACACGTTACTACTGCAGGCAAAACTGCAGCACTTTCATGTTAATGTTTGTATTCGATGAAGAAATGTTTGTATACTGTGGTGAAATTCACAGAGAAATGGCAAATGAGAAATCATCTGGGGTAGAAAACAATCGATGACTGAGTCCCGAACTCAGAAAACTTATAGGGTTCTTTGAATATAGTACTATTATTAATTTACATTTTTATATCGTCAAAAGAAATGCTCATACGTTGGCCGAGTTTACAAAGTCCGTTTGCGAGAGTTGAGTCTAAAATAATACAAGCATGTTCTAGACTCTTTGAGATGAAGCTGTTCTTGTAACATGCTAATAAAAACAAATGTTAAACTAAATCCTCTAGAAAAACAATACGAACTACATGTGTTCATATACTTGTAAGTCAACGAAAAAAAGGACTTTTAAGGTATAAACCTCTTTAAATTAGACGTTTGGTCTAATTAAAGTAATGGAAGGGTCTTTTACTAACTTGAAAGAAATTAATAATAATAATAATAAAATATCATTTTAAGTATTATATTCTAGTTAATTCTATTTGATATATGACATCTTGGTAGGGTGTAACTTATTTGATTCTAAGAATTTTAACTGGATTATTTGTCTTTCATTTTGTATAAAAATAAAATTACTTAATTTGTTAAAGTAGAATCGCATTTCAAAAAAAAAAAAAAAAAAAGAAGAAGAAGAAGAAGAAGAAGAATAAAAAGAAGAGAAGAGAAAAACAACAAACTGAAAATTAGAAATTATTAGTTTTGAACTAATTTAGAATAAGTAAATCATTTTAACATTGAAATATATCTATTGTCATGAAATTTCTGTTTGTTCACAATAGATTAGAGAAAAGTGGATTTGAATATTCTTTTCTTGCTGTAACACATGTTAAATAAATCCATTACTTATTTATTTTTTCTTAAATGATTAAAAAACAGTTTTAAAACAATTTGGTTTAATAACACTAAAGAAACAATAAAAAACAGTGAATAATGAAGATTTATTAACATCAATCCGATTGTTGAAATACATATATATAGTGAAAGGAATGTACAAGCTTTCTGAAACTTCCAGACATTAGCAATCTTGTAGATCGGATCCTGTCACAAATGTTATGAGATACCTTCAAATAGTCTAATTTGGCTCTTAGTGCCTCTCACTAAAACAAATTAGTCGTTTAAAAAGCTTTTTCCGGTTACAGGGCTTTAAATGCTTCTCACCCAGAAACTGAATAAAATAGCAAACAATATAACCATCCTACCGTAATTTTCATTAAATGTGGCAACTAAAATCTGATTTCTTTAAAAGTTTATATTGCTGTCTTGATTACTAATGCTTGATTTGTGCGTAATTAACAGTTTTTAGTACAGTCGGTAACAAAAGTGTCCGAATACTAGCAAAAATTCCTGTGTAAAAAAAGTACACTTCATACGCTTTTGTTAAATAAATTCTTGTCGAGTCCTGTTCTTAGTCAGTGTAAGAACATGATTCGATAAGGATTTATATAACAAAATCGTATTAAGTGTACTTCTTTTACATAGTAATTTTTGCTAGTGTTCGGACGCTTTTGTTACCGACTGTATAATTGTCTTCGTCTTTAACAAAATGTCTGAAGTACAGCGAACGTTGAAGGGTGTGCTGCAAAAAGTAAGTAACTTTGTTTTGTGAAATGAAACGTGCAGCTCTAACATTTCAAATTTATAATTATGAATTTTTAAATAATATTTTTGCAGTTTTCTGAAAATTAAAAAAATTAAAAATGATTTTTTTTTGTGTGATAGTATCTACGCTAGGGAATTAGACCTGAAGGAATGGCTTACGTGAGGGTCTTTCTAAGGAGTACGCTCCCGGATTCATGGGAGTCTTTGAGGAAAACACAAAAAATTCCAGCTCGAGACTCGTTCAATATCTGGTACTTTTCATCTATCAGATTTGAAAACAGAACATCTTGTCCATTTGTTTTAAAAATTAGAACTATTTCACTTCCTTTTAGCAGAAAATCCGTCAAATTGTCTAGAAAGTTTCCGTCAAACGCCAAAAATCTGAAACTGTTATGATCTTAAAATGATGCCAGAAACTCTGTTTGTTAATCTCAGTGCGATTTTTGAGATCTTGGATAAAAACATATTTTTGCCCTTTCTTGGGCAAAAAATATGCATGATCCTTTTGATCCTTCTGGTAAAGACAAACGAAAGTTCTGTACTATAGTTGTCAATAATAGAAAAGTTTGGACCATGGTAAAAGCTTCCCCAATGCAAGCTCGTTTTCCTGCAAAAAGAAAAAAAAATTCATTTATATAAAATTTCAACTTAAGCACAGAAAAAATAAATAATTATAATCATAGCAACAACAAAACACCCTCCTCATCGTCGTAACCAATTTGTTTTACATACATCCATGTTTTCGTTATAAAAAAAATTTCATTTGAGAATTTTTCAGAAACTACTGATTGATTATAACTAAATTTCCACTACAGGCTGTTCGCACATTTTTTAGACGATTTTATTTCGCAGTAAGAAAAAATCGTTTGCATGGAGAATTTTATTTTTACAACAGTTATATTTTTGGAAGTTGTATTTATCTTCTGATATTTATAATTTTTGTTTAGATGCAAAAATGCGCTTTTAAAATGGCAGTGGATGTAAGGATAGGTTTCCATTCTTTCCAAAGATAGTTTTTAGTGAAATCTTTATGAAAAGCATTTATCAGGAGAAAAATGGAAAAATGTTACAACAACAGATAAATCTTGGGTCTATTTAAGTGGTTGCAATAAAAAAAGATCAATTTATTATCACAAAAGTGGAGGAAAAAAAATTGCTACATGGCTCAAAGCATCAAAAGAGAGTTTTTCTAAAGGATTTATGATTGCCACTGGTTACAAGCGCAAGATAAAAGCAAAAAAGTGTGACAAAAATGTCAAAATCAACTCTAAATACTCTCAAGATGTAATTTTTCCTCTTTAAATATTAAAATTAAAATTACAAAATATGTTTTACTTCGCTATATACTTAATTCTTCTTGTTTTATAGAAAAAAAAAGAAAGAATGAATGAATGAATCATATTTTCATTCGTCTGTTCTCACAATTCTAAATCTTGTTTGTGTGTTAAAATTTAATTCTTTATTTTATATAGACACCTGTGCTCTTGCTGTACATCTTTATTCATTTCCGAACTCTACATTTTATTTCTCTGGTCTGGTTATGTCACTATAGATTTGCTTTGCTTGTAGCTCTTTCTAAAACCGCCCAAGCATCTTATAGAATTTTCTTAGCATATTTGCTCTTAATTTTAATTTTTGTACTCTCTAGTCAAATTTCTAAAAGTATATTTTGGACTATTTTTTACTTTTCATCCGAGTCAATTTTGTTTATGTAGTTCTTGTAGAATTTGATTATACCTATAGCTTACAAATAAATGATTTTCTCACACAGAATATCTCTTACCTGAAACGGTTATTTAATGACCTTAATGCAAACGATTATGTTTCTAGTTTTCTTACCAGCCATCTAATAACCATCGTTTTGTGAAAATGTTAAATGCAGACCTTAAATATCGATTGTTAAGTTATGTCCTTTGCTTTGTGCTCTAGGAAGGGAAGAATATTGAAATTAAGGCATATTTTCTAGATTTAAAATTTTTACATGTTGCAAAGGAACATAAATCAGAAAAAAAAAAAAAAAAAAAAAAAAAAAAAACATATATGCATTTATAAACATGCCATGAATTTATATTTGTTCTTATAAAATGAATTAAAATTTCTGCCGAACAGTAAATTCTGAATATTTCAACTATTTTCTCCTGCATTTGAGATTTAACCTTACTTGAAGTAAATTATTTTTTTAATTCCTAGATATAAAAATATGTTGAATATATATCTATATAAATCTTTATTTACTTATTTATTTATGCAGGAATGAGGAATGTTTAGAAATTTTTACCAGCTAAGGATTTTTTTTTTTTTTCTTTTTCCAGCTAGCAATATACGATACATAGTCGATAATCTTTTGAATAAAATTTACGCAATTGTTAGGTGAATTGACGATTTAGTAAAATTATTTCAAGTTCCTACAGCATCATTTCTTAAAATATAATGTTCAGTATAGAATAATAACAACTTAAAAGGTAATCTATATATATAAAAGAGTAAACTCACTGATTCACTGACTCAACACGGTTGTGGCGATCCTATGGGAGATAGAGTCACAATTTTTGGTGAGAAGGTTGATTTTAGGACCCTGACGCTCACTAAGACGGGATTTTGCGAAATACCCCCCAGTTCCCCCCCGGGGGGGGAGAAGGCAAAAACCACCTTTATAAGCATAACTCGGCTCCAAATTGCTTCACGGTGAAGAAATTGCAGATGGGGAGACTAGACTTGAATACAAAAAATTCATTTTCTGCGATTTTGGAATTTTGGATTTTTAAGGGGGGTAGGGGGTAAAAATGAGATTTACGGGGGCATTTAAGGCAAAATCACATTTATAAGTATAACTCGGCACCAAATTGCTCCACGGTGAAGAAATTGCAGATGGGGAGACTAGAATTGAATACAAAAAAATCATTTTCTGCGATTTTGGAATTTTGGATTTTTTAGGGGGGAAGGGGGTGAAAATGATTTTCGGGGGTGCAGGAGGCAAAAAACACCTTTATAAGCATAACTCGGCTCCAAATTGCTTCACGGTGAAGAAATTGCAGATGAGGAGACTAGACTTGAATACAAAAAAATCATTTTCTGCGATTTTCGAATTTTGGATTTTTAAGGGAGGTAGGGTGTAAAAATGTGATTTTCGGGGGCGTTTAAGGCAAAATCCCATTTATAAGTATAACTCGGCACCAAAGTACTTCACAGTGAAGAAATTGCAGATGGGGAGACTAGAATTGAATACGAAAAAATCATTTTCTGAGATTTTGGAATTTTTGATTTTTAAGGGGGGAACGGGGTGAAAATGATTTTCGGAGGTGCAGGAGGCAAAAACAACTTTATAAGCATAACTTGGCTCCAAATTGCTTCACGACGAAGAAATTGCAGATGGAGAGACTAGACTTGAATACAAAAAAATCATTTTCTGCGATTTTGGAATTTTGGATTTTTATGGGGGAAAAGGGTTGAAAATGATTTTCGGAGGAGCAGGAGGCAAAAACACCTTTATAAGCATAACTCGGCTCCAAATTACTTCACGATGAAAAAATTGCAGATGGGGAGGCTAGACTTAAGTACAAAAAAATCACTTTCTGCGATTTTCGAATTTTGGATTTCTAAGGGGGGAGAGGGGGTAAAAAGAATTTTCGGGGGGAAATTTAGCAATATATGGATTTTCGAGTAAAATTCTAGCAGTAATAGCTCAAAGATATATATATATATAAAAAAAAAGTCAAACGTCTTCTTGAAGGTATTTGCAAAAGTTTATTTTTTCCGATTTTCGATTTTGGGGGGGGGGGAGTCACGAAGGGGCAAATTCGACCTTCCCCCCTTTTAGAACTAAATTCGTCCGTTGAAATCTATAGGAGCTGAGGTCACAAATTTTAGTGTGTGGCTTATTTACGTGTGTCCAAAACCCATTGTAACGGGATTTTGTGAAAGCCCCCCCCCCTTTATCCCTTTGGGGGCGTGGTGGGGAATAAAAGAGTAAAATCACTGATTCACAGATTCAACACAGCCGTGGCAATTCTATGGGAGATAGACTCGCAAATTTTGGTGAGCACGTTGGTTTTAGGACCCTGACGCCCAAAATATCCCCCCGCTCCCCCTGGGGGGGGGCAGAAGGCAAAACCTCCCTTATAAGCATAATTCGGCTCCAAATAGCTTCACGGTGAAGAAATTGCAAAGAGAAGGACTAGAATTGAGTGCCAAAAAAAAAGAATTTTCTGTGATTTGAGTTTTGGATTTTTAAGAAATGGGGGGGGAGGGGGTAAAAACTATCTTCGAAGGGAAATTTAGCAAAATACGGGTTTTCGAGTAAACTTGTTCCAATAACAGCACAAAGATATAGAAAATCGCCAAGAGTCTTCTTGAGGATATTTCCAAAACATCATGTTTGAATTTTTGTGATATTTGTTGGAACTAAAAGAAAACTTTAATAATAATTTAATTTTTACCCGCGTTAAAAATCAGAATTTTATTATTCCAACAAGTAAAACTCGGTCGCCTATCAGACGACTATAGCAGGCTCTTTGAAAACTTGAAACTTATTTATATTTCCAAAAATATATACATTTTATTTTTCTTTAATTTTTCCAGTGGAGAAATTATTCCAGTAAACCAAAATATCCATATAAAAGGTTTCTTACCTTGACCAGATATGTGGACGGCAGCTGAGAAAATATCACTTTTCAGACACAAAGAAATTCACTATCTTGACATTTCACATTTTTTAATCCGTTCAGACACACAAAAAACTATTTACACTTTATACATAATTTAAACATAAATTGGTTTAGGACCTATTTTTTGGCCCGTTATTACTTCTGAAAATCTACATCATAAAATTTCACAAGTGACATTCAAATCAAAAAACTCACTACTCCACATTTTTTACATCTTACATCTCCTTTTTTTGGAAGCAAAAGCGCCCTCTATTGTGGACTTTCTGAAATAATTTTACCTTTTTCTCAACACTCCCACCTTGATTCATCGGCAGGTGAATCAACTAAAATGAAAAAAATAGTTATACATGAAACATATAGACATATGGAAAAAAAAACACAAATGCAATTAATTAAAATATAAAAAGTTTGACAGAAGTGAATGTTCAAAGTTTTTTAGTCCTATCGGATAGGAGTTCTAACTATTCGACCACTCCTGGTCATTTTTGACACACTCTCAAGATGTTGTTGTGTCTTGGGCAAAACTTTATTCAATGTCTCTGGATCATTAGGTACAACTTCAGTGTCCTGTGATTTAATTTTCATGATAGGATCACCTTTTGAGCACACTTCCAATGGGAACACCTTTTGTACTGGCCGAACTAAGGTTCCACTCTTGACTCTCAGCTTGACATTTCTTATCCGGCCACCTTTTCCAGGATAGACTTGTTGTATTACGGCTAGTGGCCAATTTAGTCGTTTCTGATTGTCACTTTGGATGATCACCACATCACCTACTTTCAAGTCTTTATTATCTTTACCAGCCTTCTGGATCAACTGGCTTAGGTATTCTTTACGGAATCTATTCCTGAATTGCTGTCTCACTTCTTGACAATAGGCATGTCTTGAAAGCAGCTTTTTTCGGTCCAAATAGTCTAAATCTGGAGTACCCGATTCCTTCAAGTCAGAAAGAAAATCGGATGGCTTTAAAGGTTTGAAATCACCCAAATCATTGGATATATAAGTAAGTGGGCGATTGTTTAAAACAGCCTCGACATCACACAGAACAGTAAGTAACTCTTCATATGTCAATACAGACCTTCCCATTACACGAAGAAGCAAATCTTTAGTGGAGCGAATTAAGCGCTCCCACCAACCACCCCACCACGCAGCGGTGGGCGGAATGAATTTCCACTCTATCGGATGTAGTGGATCGTGACATATCTTTTCCCATTCAATTGTTCTTAAAGCTGCAGCAGTACCAGTAAAGTTAGTGCCGTTATCCGAGTATATCACAGAAGGACGACCTCCACGGGCGATGAACCGCCGTAATGCTTGTATAAAAGATTGCGAACTCATGGATGACAACAGTTCCAGGTGTACTGCACGATATACGGCGCAGGTAAAAAGTAATACCCACGATTTTGTCCTATTTCTTAAAAACAGGGGACCGCAGACATCAATTCCAGTAACTTCAAATACCGATGCATCTTTAACTCTGTCTTCTGGCAGATGTGTAGGGGCTGTTGCTGTGGCTTTACTCATAAAGCGTCTGCACGCAGCGCATTTTCTTATTACTGACTTTACAGTACGTCTTGCAGATATTATCCAGTACTCCTCTCTGAGCATACTCAACAGTGTCTGAACACCAGCATGTGAATTGTGGGTATGTAATTCCCATATCAGGCATTCTACGACATGGTGTTTAGGTGGTAGTAAAATCGGAAACCTGAATTCATAAGTGTCTTCTCTTTCGATTATTTTAGTTTTGACTCTAATAAGCTTATTTTCATCCACGACTGTGATAAGACCCCTAATGGACTCTCCAGTCACTGGAAAACTCTCCACTTGAATAATAGAAAAAATTTCAATTTTGATTTTTGAAACTCTGAAGCTGATAGGAATGGCTGGCCATTCAGTGCTCCCCCTCGACAACTCTGAATAAATCTCATTACCCAACCTAAAACTCGCACAATTTTAGAGAATTTAGAAAATTTCTTATACCATTTATCACCGACCTCTGTTGTGACATTAGTATTTACACTTAAGTCAATAACTCTCTTTCTTTTAATTTCTGCTGCAACTGACTCCTCGTCTGGCAAAACTTCAGAGTCAGGCCATGATTAAGGAGGAAGTCTCAGAAATTCGGGTCCCTCCCACCAATCACATTGCAACAAATGTTTAGGCGTACAGCCACGGGAGGCTAAGTCAGCGGGATTCAATTTGCCTGGTATATGTCGCCAGCATTCTCCTTTCGACAAACTTAAGATCTCTTTTACTCTGTTATTCACGAATACACCCCAACTCTCATCTCGTTGTATCCAACAAAGTGCCACAGTGGCATCTGTTCAGTAAAAGGTTGGAACGTCAGTTAAGAACAGGGCTGCACTTACATATTTTGCCAAACGTGCATCCAAAACACAAGCTAATAATTCTAATCGTGGTATTGTTATCCTTTTCAATGGCGACACGCGTGTTTTTGCTGCAACAAATTTCACAGATACATTTTTGTCACTTTTACTTCGCAAATAAATAACCGTGGCATATGCCCTTTGGCTGGCATCGCAAAAAACGTGCATTGACCACGAATCTTTGTTCCCATAACCTATTCTACGAGGCAATTTAAGCTGAGAAATACCAGAGAGTTCTCTATACCATTTTAAGAATCGATTTTTCAGGTCATATGGTAGAAGTAAATCCCAATTTGTATTAGTTGCCCAGGCTTCTTGAAGTATTAATTTCCCAGGTAACATTACTGGTGCAATAAAACCTAGCGGATCAAAAACAGAGTGAATTAAGGAAAGTAATTTTCTTTTTGACAAATCTTCTACGCTAATATCATTTTTGACTGGAATGAAAAGTTTGTCCTCTCTGCGGTCCCATTGTAGACCTAAACCCGGTGAGACCGTATCGCAAGGGTTATCTAATAACTCATTTCTAACATTTTGCTATGGGCAAAAACAAATAGAAATACAGTTAGGCCGTTCAAAATTGGTACAGATAGGTTTTAGATGCCTGCAAGTCGAATGGGGATATTTTCGAAAGTGTAAAGTTATTAGGAGGGCCGGGAAAGGGGTAGGGGAGAGGGGGGGGCAAAAAAATAAAAATAGAGTTAGACAGTTCAAAATTGGTATAAAGAGGTTTTCGATACCTACAAATCGATTGCGGATATTTTCGAATTTGTAAAATTGTTAGGAGGGGCGGGAAGGGGTGGGGCGGTAAGGGGGGGCTATGGGCAAAAACAAATAGAAATACAGTTAGGGCGTTCAAAATTGGTACAGATAGGTTTTAGAGGCCTGCAAGTCGAATGGGGATATTTTCGAAAGTGTAAAGTTATTAGGAGGGCCAGGAAGGGGGAGCAGAGGGGCAAAAAAAAATAAAATAGAGTTAGATCATTCAAAATTGGTACATAGAGGTTTCCAATACCTACAAATCGATAGCGGATATTTTCGAATTTTTAAAATTATTGGGAGGGCGGGAAGGGGAGGGGAGTAGAGCGGCAAAAAAATAAAAATAGAGATATATCGTTCAAAACTGGTGCATCGAGGTTTTTGATACTTACAAATCGATTGCGGATATTTTCAAATTTGTAAAATTGTTAGAATAGACAGGAGGGGGGGGGCGAAGTGAAAAAATAGTAGAAATAAGGGTTAAAGCATTTTGGGAATTTTTTCCGAAGGCAGTGAGAACCCGGTGCGACATTTTTCCTACTCAGATTTTGTTTCTCTTTTTTTTCACTTGATAAAAATTAATGCAATTTTGAGAATTCATTATAGTGATTCATTTAAAAATAGGGACCAGCGAAGCGGGCGTTGCCTGCTAGTAAAATATAAAGTAGTTGCCTATTAAAACACTGTTCATATTCTAGAGTAGATATTTTTGGCTGTTTTGCATCGTTACACCGCACATTGACAGTTTCATGACTGTTTTGCTACATTAAACTCTGGCAACAAACTGTCGGAAAATAGCTGCCCAACTTAAAATCTACTCGCCAGTGGCGAGTAGATTTTAAGTTGCCTCTCCGTACATACTATATGTAATGTTTATGATTAAAATGAAAAGAATGAGAACGAAATATAGACAGTCAAATAAATCATCACAAAAACTCACAAATGCCAATTAGGTTACAAGTTAACGTGAATTGATTTAATTATTTGTTGGATTTGAACCGACACCCCTCGTATATATTGTATATATATACATATATATTAACAACAAATTTAAAAACTTTCCTTTACTCACCGACTCCAAATAACATAGGAAGCACAACTCTTGGCTCCTCTGCTGTTGCTAAGTATCGAGAAGGATTAAACTCATCTGGATTTTCAAAATCCTCAGGATTTCTATTAGCAGCATACGCATTCACTAGGGTAATGGAGACCTCAGGAATTTTGTACCCACGAAGAGTAGTTTCCTCAAAAAAAAAAAAAAAAAAAAAATTGTATATAAATGTTTGGAAATCGCAATATAATTTTTCAAAGCAATTCTTTGATAAAATCAGCAGAGTAAATAGTATAATAAATATCGCTTTATTTTTATTTATTTATTTATTATTTTATTTATTGGTGAAGTTCAATAAAAAAATAAATCTCCTTATATTATTAAAATCTGTACGCGCGTGTGTGTGTGTGTCTGTGAGAAACGGCTTGAAACGGAAAAGGCTCCGCCGCTAACGTTCGCACGGAGTTCGAACAGGTACCATCGGACAGAGAATTTATCGCAAATGTACGATATGTAATTTGCTAAACGATGCGACCCTAATTAGCGGAGATATTAATTAAAATGTTGACCCATGTCAAATCAAAAAACGATTCGAAATCGGAGGTGACCGCCATTTTGTTACGGAACAGCCTACCTCGAAAGAAAAAGCAAAGAGGGAAAATTTCGGGGGGTTTTGTAAAGCGATCCTGTTTGAACGGTTCGACATATCGAAAATACACATGTGCCAAAAGAAAGAGCATTTATTAATGATTCTTACGGTACAATTTTTTTTAAAAAATACGGATTTTTTATATTTTTTAAAAAAGTTTTAAAAAGGGTCGAAAATTTCTCTTTTTCGCGGTCGTCTTTTTTGAAACGCCCTGTACGACCGAGTAACCCTTCCATTTCTTAACAGCTGGTATATAAAGAAAGGCCATTTAATCCTCTTTCGAACCATATAAACATTTTTACAAAATACGGATTAGCGATCCATATTTTTAAATTTTACGAAACATCGATTTTTTCGCAAAACATTTTATAACTCAAAAGCGGTTAGAGATAAATCATTTCTTTTTTTTTTTTTTTCGTATATAGATCTAGCTTTCATAATTAATTTCCCAAAAGATTGAGCGAAAATTTCAAAAACTGAATGAATTATAAATTTTTTAATTTCACGCTTGAAACCCATTGAAATAGAATACCCGACCTTCCTTCGATGAGATTCTATTACGTGTTCATTGCCGCTTTTCGTTACCATGGGAACCAGTTCAACGAAGAAAGATTTCTGCTTTCACGACGAAAGCAAGCAAAAAAAAAAAAAAAAAAAAAAGTAGCGATAAATGAGGTCACGTGTTTTGGTTCTGCGATTAAAAATTGCAATATTCTAATACGTGTATTTCAATTTCTCAGCTACTAATTAAAATAATTTCATAAGTAATACATCATTAGAAAGCTTTTTTGAATTGGAATCGAACAGTGGAATACAGAAATTTGTACCGCCAGATGGCTCTGTAATATTTTCAAATTTCAATATTTCAATTTCTAAGTATGATTAAATTATTTTTAATACATCATTCGAAAGATATTTTAAAGTTCTTTTATATTATCGAAAATTTTCACCAGATTTACACGTTTTGAGGTGTCCTGAATTAATTTTCTTTTGTATCTCAGCTACTAATTAAAATAATTTCATAAGTAATACATCACTGGAAAGCTTTTTTGAATTGGAATCGAACAGTGGAATACAGAAATTTGTACCGCCAGATGGCGCTGTAATATTTTCAAATTTCAATATTTCAATTTCTAATTATGATAAAATTCTAATACGCGTATTTCAATTTCTAATTACGATTAATTTACTTTTTATATATCATTCGAAAGATATTTTAAAGTTCTTTTATATTATTCAAAGTTTTCAACAGATTTACACGTTTTGAGGTCTCCTGAATTAATTTTCTTTTGTATCTCAGCTACTAATTAAAATAATTTCATAAGTAATACATCATTGGAAAGCTTTTTTCAATTGGAATCGAACAGTGGAAAACAGAAATTTGTACCGCCAGATGGCGCTGTAATATTTTCAAATTTCAATATTTCAATTTCTAATTATGATTATATTATTTTTAATACATCATTCGAAAGATATTTTAAAGTTCTTTTAAATTATCGAAAATTTTCACCAGATTTATACGTTTTGAGGTGTCCTGAATCAATTTTCTTTTATGGCGCTGTAATATTTTCAAATTTCAATATTTCAATTTCTAATTATGATTCAATTATTTTTAATGCATCATTCGAAAGATATTTTAAAGTTCTTTTAAATTATCAAAAGTTTTCACCAGATTTATACGTTTTGAGGTGTCCTGATTACGTTTTCTTTTGTTTCTCAGCTACTAATTAAAATAATTTCATAAGTAATACATCATTAGAAAGCTTTTTTGATTTGGAATCGAACAGTGGAATACTGAAATTTCTACCGCCAGATGGCGCTGTAATATTTTAAAATTTCAATATTTCAATTTCTAATTATGATTAAATTATTTTTAATACATCATTCGAAAGATATTTTAAAGTACTTTTATATTATCGAAAGTTTTCACCAGATTTACACGTTTTGAGCTGTCCTAAATACGTTTTCTTTTGCATCTCAGCCAATTAAGTTAGATCGTTAAAAATTGGTATACGTAGGTTAATTAAGAGGGCATGAAAGGGTGAAGGAAGAAATAGGCGTGCACCGCGTGCGTATCCCCTAACTTGTGCGCGCGCAGAACGCACCGGACAGCGCTGCCGAAGGCAGTGGGGACCTGGTCCGAATTTGTACCCGATGAGAAATGATTTTTTAAATTTTCTCAAGAATAAAATTTTGATTTGAGTAGGAATATGTGCGCGCAGCGCACATATACCTTCACACGTTCGCGCGCAGCGCGCATTGGTCTGCGCTGCCGGAGGCAGTGGGGACCCGATGGGAGTTTTTACCCGATCCGATTTTTTTTTTTTTTAGGAGCCACGAAGGATGAGGGAAGGAATACGCGCGCGCAGCGCGCACGGGACTGCGCTGCCGAAGGCAGGTGGTCCCGGTGGCAGTTTGTTCGCGATCAGATTTTTTTTTCAGGCACGAAGTGTCAGGGAAGGAATACGCGCGCGCAGCGCGTGTATCCCTTAAGTTGTGCGCGCGCAGCGCGCACGTGACTGCGCTGCGGAAGGCAGTGGGGACCCGGTCCGAATTTTTACCCGATGAGAAATGATTTTTTAAATTATCTTAAGAATAAAATTTTGACTTGAGAAGCAATATGTGCGCGCAGCGCACGTATACCTCCATACGTGCGTGCGCAGCGTGCACTGGTCTGCGCTGCCGGAGGCAGTGGGGACCCGATGGGAGTTTTTACCCGATCCGATTTTTTTTTAGGAGCCACGAAGGATGAGGGAAGGAATACGCGCGCTCAGCGCGCACGGGACTGCGCTGCCGAAGGCAGTGGCGGCCCGGGCTGACTTTTTACCCAATCACAAATTATTTTTTTTTTAAATTTCTTTTCTTAACACTAAAAGTTACTGTTAGTTGCTGTCATTAATTTTAGTGATTCATTTGAAAATACTGACCCGCTAGCGGGCGAAGCCAGCTAGTATATTATTAAAATACGTGTCTAAACTAAATATTTTTACAGTTATTTATGATAAGAAATATGAGTTCAAAGTAAAGTGAAGAATACATATATTTTATTTATTGAAATTCTGTCCCGTGTGTTGTAATTATTGATGAATAACATATCTGTAAATGAATGTCATATAACCTTTTTAATAAATGTATGTAAGTTCGTATAAAAATTAAACATTTTTAATTACAGTTTTCACCTGGTTTTACTGTGATTATGTTCCACATTAATATTTTAGATAAATACGTTTTAGCTTCTTCGTTTTACATCTCGTTTAGCTTTTTCGTTTTACATCTAAATGCAAGAATAGTATAAAAGAAACGTTGAATCGCCATCAACACTTAAAAAAAAAAAAGAATGGAAAGGGGCAAGGGGCTTTTGATTAATTTTTTTTTAGAAAATAACTCATATATATATATATAAAGAAAAAATTAAAAATTATAATATAATTACAAAGTGAAATTTATCGTTATTGAAGAAGCTCAGATGTTAATACTTTATCGATTAATCGATGGTTGCATGAATTAATTTAATTTTAATTTCTTTGTTTTGATGACAACAAGTTTGTTCCCTATGTTGATTACTCTGATTTTTTCCATTTTTCTATCTGGTTTCCTTGAACGTTTGATTTAATAATTTATTTCATTTCTCATTCAATATGGTTTTGCTGCTCGATTGAAGCATGAACGCTATTGTTAGCTATATTGTTTTACGAAATCTTGCAGCACTCTCTCTGCTTTAAAGCAGTACATGCTTCCTGATGAGATAATACTTCTAATTTTAAGCATTTTTTATTCCATTTAATATTTCTGTGGTTCTTTATTTTTATTTTTTTCTTACTTTTAAAATAGATTCTTAATTCCTGTATCCCTTTTAATACATTTAATGAGTTCTTTCATCGGTTTTCTCCGTCAATATGTTTATGGTCCTTTTTACTCATGTGGGTGTAAGTAATTTAATTGGTTTTGTCTCTTATTGGATCTATATGCATTGTAACATTTCTGTGCTAGTTTTTATACTGTGTTACAATCAGTTTTATTTTTGTTGTGCTGGTTTTAGCATGTATCTATTAAATGCTATAAATTTAATGTTAAAATTTGATATGATATATATATATATATATATATATATCTTATAACATATATGGTAAATAAGTTGAAAATTTTCATTGAAATACATTCAATAATAATTTTTTTTTACCTATTTATTTGTTCTAAAATCCAAGATTGCATATTTTGGAACATTTATAAAATCATTTTTATTCATAAATGTTCAAAGATTGCAACGACATACATTCAAATTTCAAAAATTATTTTGCATATATATATAGTATAATTAATGAAGAGTTTTTCCCTGTTATTTCAAAATTTATTTATTTCTGTCAAAAGGGAAACAAAATCATCTTTTAAATACTTCTTATCAGCAATGACTATTAATAAAAATATTATGTTATCAACAAAATGTTACCATTTTTCCTATCACTTATTGTAAATATATAAGGTCATTGTGCCTAAATGCGATAACCCATAAATGCGACAAAGTTCTTCTACTGAAAATCTAAATGCTTAAATCACAAACTTATAAATCATAATGGAACATACACATTTCAAGAACGGTTCGCGAAACTTTTCATTAAATTTTAAAGGTTTTTTCTAGTAGAATTTTCTTTTGAAGTAAACATTGTCCATTATGGCTTTCCGACGTCTTTTCCTAATTGCGATAAAATATTTTCAAATAGTAACTGTAATTTTATCCTTTCATCTTTCAAGATCAAATAACCACTGTTACGTCATGTGCTTGAATACCCTTCATACCTACCAGAAGAAAATAAAAAAAAATACTACATTTTTTTTAAAAAGAGAGGTTTAAAATTTTTATCGCATTTATGGGTCTGTTTACACCATTTTCCTAAATGCGACAAATTTTATCCCTTAAATGCGGCAAATTTTACAGTTGATATATTAAGGGGAGTTTAAGCATTTTTTCCTTTTTAACACTTTCCAACAAGGTTTAAAAGTGACTTAGACTTGTCTGTCCCTCTGTCCGTCTGTCTGTCTGTCTTTCCGCGCTCTAATTCTTGTAGGGACACCCGAAAGTATTCCAAAGTACTGTATTCTATGAGAGGTATTGCTGTAAACCATATTTAATACCTTAACTGTATACAAATCTTAGTGAAATTGAATCATGTTATTCAAGTTCACTATCGGATATTTCATATATAAAATGGAATAAATACCACTACTAGTTTGTACACAGGGACACTCGAAAGTACTCCAAAGCATTGCGCTCTATGAGAGGTATTTCTATAAACCAAATTTTAATAACTTTACTTTCCACAAAGATTATTGAAATTGAAATATGTTACTCATATGCACAAAAGAATGCATTGCATAGAATATAGCATGGTTAGCATTAGATTTACAGGGCCACACAAAAACATTCAGTTACATTAAGAGCTGTTCATAAAAATTTGCTATAATTTCAATTTCGTTTACATTAAGCGTTTTTAACATTGTCTAACAATTTTCATCTGTGAATATAATTTCAACTTAAGTATCTGTCTGTTCGTCTGTCCGCGCTCTAGCTCCAGTAAATATTTATGTAATTTCTTGAAACTGATATATGTTATTTAAGTTCACTATCGGATGTTCCCTATTGAAAAAGGAGTTAATATCTCTACTGGTTTGTGTACAGAGGCACACAAACCTTTTACAAAGCATTGTGTTCTATGAGAGATATTTCCATAAACCTTATTTTAATACCTTTACTGTGCACAAACCTTAATGAAATTGAGAAATGTCATTCAAGTTCACTATCAGATGTCTTATATATTAAATGGAGTAAATACCACCACTGGTTTGGGCACAGAGACACTTGAAAGCATACCAAAGCATTGCGTTATATGAGAAGTATTTCTATAAACCAAATTTTGATAACTTTGCTTTCCACAAAGCTTAATGAAACTGAAATGTGTTATTCATATGCACAAAAGACTGCTTTCTATAGAATATAGTATGTTTAGTATTAGTTTTACAGAGCAACAAAAAAATATTCAGATACATAAAGAGCTATTAAGAAAAGTTTGCTGGAATTGCACTTTCGTTTACATTAAGCGTTTTTAACATTTTCTAACAATTTTTAAGTGTGAATATAATTTCAATTTGTGTATCTGTGTATCTGTTTGTCTGCCCATCTCTCTGTCTTTCGGCGCTCTAACTCCGGTAAATATTTATGGAATATCTTGAAACTAATATATGTTTTTCAAGTTCACTATCGGATGTCCCCTATTAAAAATGGAGTGAATACCTCTACTGGTTTGTGTACAGGGGCATCGGAAAGTACTGCAAACTATTTTTTTTCTATGAGAGGCATTTCTATAAACCATATTTTAATACCGTTACTTTACACAAATCTTAATGAAATTGAAATATGTTATTCAAGTTCGCTATCGGATGTTTCCTATGTGAAATGGAGAAAATATTACCACTGTTTTGTGTACAGGGAGACTTACAAGTATTGCGTTGTATGAGAGGTATTTCTGCAAACCAAATTTTAATAACTTTACTTTGCACAAATCTTAATGAAATTGAAAAATGTTATTCATATGCAAAAAGGAATGCTTTTTATAAATACAGTATGATTAATATTAATCTTACAGGGCCACATAAAAATATTAAGTTACATTATGAGCTATTAATAAAAATTTGCTGTAATTGCATTTTCTTTTACAATAAGCATTTTTAACACTTTCTAACAATTTTTAAGCGCGAATATGATTTTAATTTGGTTATCTTTCTGTCCGATTGTCTGTCTTTCTATCTGGCTCTCGTCCCAAAAGTTCTTAAATATTTTCAGAATTTTGAAAAATTGATATATGTTATTAAAGTTCACTATGGAATGTTTCCTATTTAAAATGCCATTAATACATAGCTGCCAAGTTTTTTAATTTATTCCGGAATGTTGTTAGTCCCGCCTCTTTTTCA
This sequence comes from Salticus scenicus, assembly GCA_963930645.1. NCBI lineage: Eukaryota > Metazoa > Arthropoda > Arachnida > Araneae > Salticidae > Salticus > Salticus scenicus. The sequence goes on from OZ005653.1 coordinate 156,739,488, forward strand.
CACCGTATTATTTTTAGAGTAATTGTCTTCATATTTAATCGTAATTATATATTGAATAAATTTTTTCTACAAAGATTACGGTGTGAAAAAAGGGCGGGGCTAACAACATTCCGGAATAAATTAAAAAACTTGGCAGCTATGTTAATATGTCCTACACAACGTGTTTGTGTACAGGGAACTTCCAATGCTTTGCGTTTTAGGACAGACATTTTTATAAATCACATTTAAATAACTTTCTACTGTAAAAATTATAAATAAATTGAAATGTATTTTAATATTCTAAAATAATGTTTTGTATAGAATATGATATGATCAACTTTCAGATTTACAGGACTACACTAAAATATTGAAATACATTAAGGGATCAATTATAATCTGACGGCTGGATTTTCTTTTGCATTAAGCCTTTTTAACGTTCTTCAACGATGTCTGAGAGCGGTTTTAAATTGAATTAGTCAATCTGTATATTTTTCTGTGCTTCTCTCCTTTGTTTGATAATGCAGGCAAAGAATATTTAAAGTTATACGATACAACAAGCACGTACAATTGGAGAGTATTAATAACCAGTGCGTACTGCATGATTTTTCGTTCTTTTTTTAACACTTTCCAGCAAGGTTGAAAAGTGTCAATGACTTCGTTTTGTCTGTCTGTCCGCAGTCGAACTCCTGTAAATTTTCATGGAATTTCTTGAAGCTGATATATCGTATTCAAGTTCACTATCGGATGTTCCCTATTGAAAATGGAGGCAAATCCTCTTCTGATTTGTATACAGGGACACCCAAAATTTTCCAAAGCACTGTGTTCCATGATAGATATTTCTATAAACCGTATTTTGATACGTTTACTTTAAACAAATTTTAATGAAATTGAAATATACCATTTAAGTCCACTGCCGGATATTCCCCATGTAAATTGAAGTAAATACCATCACTGGTTTGTATACAGGGACATCCGAAAGTATTTAAAAGCATTGCGTTCTATGGAAGGTATTTCTAAGCACCAAATTTTAATGATTTTACTTTGCACAAGTCGTAAATATATATATATATATATATATATATATTATTCATATGCACAAAAGAATGCCTTCCATAAAATACAATATTATTAGCATTATATTTACAGGGCCACACAAAAATATTCAGATACATTAAGAGGTATTGTTGGAAAATTGCTTGAATTGCATTTTCGTTTACAATAAGCGTTTTTATCACTTTCTAAATGTTTTTAACACTTTCCAATAAAGTTGAAAAGTGTTAATGACTTAGGTTTGTCTGTCTGTCCGTGCTCTATCTCCCGTAAATAATCATGGAATCAGAGTTACACATACACTACTCAGAAAAGAAGAGTTAAACACGGAGTTACACACTCTGTTATAAAAAGGCAAAGTTACACACACAATTACACACAAACTGTTAATAAAAATGCAGAGTTACACACACACTGTTAGCAAAAAATTAGCGGTACACACAGCGTTACACACATTGTCAAAAAAAAAAAAAAAAAGAGATTTACATACGGAGTTACAGACACTGTTAATAAAAAGGCGGAATTATACACAACAAAAAATCAGTGATACACGCAAAGTTACACACATTGTTAAAAAAAAAAAAAGAAATGAACATTGAATTACACACACTGCTAATAAAAAGGCAGGATTATACACAGAGTTACATGCACTGTTAATAAAAAGGCGCTGTTAATAAAGAGTTACACACAGATTTACACACACAGAGTTAATAAGAAGGCAGAGTTGCACACACACATTTAATTACGTACAGGGTTACGCACACTGTTAGTTACACATAAGTAAAATTACACACGTTTTTTGCTAAAAATCAGCGATACACACAGTGTTACACACACAATGTTAAAAAAAAAGAACTGTTAATAAAAAACAAAATTACACACACTGTTAATAAGAAAGAAGAGCTACACACACTATTAATTGCATACAGGGTTGCACACACAGTGACAGTTTCACATAGCGTTACGTACACTGTTAGAAAAGTTCAGCAATACACACAGAATTACACACACACTGTTAAAAAAAAAGAAGAGTTACACACTGTTAACAAACAGCAGATTTAGACACAAAGCTCCACACACTGTTAATATAAAGGAAGAGTTACACACACTGTTAAAGGCAGAGTTGTACATAGAGTTACACAACATTTTATCTTGAAATAGTTATGCGGTATTAAGTATTTTATAAACTATAAAAAAAGGACGAAAAATCATGCATTACGCAATGATTATTAACACTTTCCAACTCCACGTAATTGTTGTGTCTTATAACTTTGAAAGTTCTGTACCTACGTTATCACACAACAAACAAACAGTAGTTCTGAAAGGCATACAGACAGACTAATTGAATTCCTAATCATTCTTAAACACTGTTTGAAAGTGTTAAAAATGCTTAACACAAAAGAAACCGTCTCCCTTCGATTGTAATTCCAGCCCTTAATCTATCTGAAAATTTCAGTGTAGCCCTGTAAATTTGAAGGTTAACAAAATCATATTTTATACAAAACATTATTCTAGCAAATTAACAATAAATGCCAATTTCTTTATGATTTTACAGTTGAAAGTACAGTATGAAAGTTCTTTAAATGTAAATTATAAAAATGTATGTCCTAAAATGCAACGCATTGGCATTTTTTGCGCGTTCTTGTACATAAACATGTTGTACAGTACCTATTAATGCCCTTTTTATTTGGGAACATTCAATAGTGAATATGAATAACATATATATTTTTTTAAAAATTCAGAAAATATTTCCGGACGCTAAGTGCGGTACACGGACAGATAGACAAATGGAGATTCGGGCACATAGATACAGAAATTGAAAACACGTTACGACTTAAACAAGAAAGAAAAATCATGCAGTACTCATTGATTAGTAACACCTTCCAACTGTACGTAATTGTTGTATCGAATAACTTTTAACATTCTTTGCCTACGTTGTGAGGTTGAGACGTCAGAACGTCACCACAGTTGTTTTAATTAAGCTGGATCCAGCAAAGTAGAAAGTGGGGACGGTTAAAATCGCTTCGTCACCAGTGACTCGGCGAAAGTTGAGGTCGAGTTAGCTTTGTGTCGGCAGGGTGCTGCAATGAAAGACTTAGATTTTGAATGTTAGATAAATTAGAAGTGATTTTAAAAGGACGGATTGAAATGAAGAGAGAGGAGGATGTAGGAAGAAGTATAAAATGGCGAAGGTTTTAGTAAATGGGAGTGGATGTTGGAGGATATTATAGTGGATGTCGGAGCATATTATAGTGTGGATATTGGAGTATTATAGTGGACTGTTGAAAGTCTTATTTTGGAGAATATTGAGTAGTAGAAATTTAGAGGAGTGAGGAATAAGTCATGATGAGTGTTAGTACGAGTATTTGCTAGCGCTCGTGAAAGTGAATTTCGATCTGTAGGGAATCCTCTGATCGAAAGTGAAGTCGCAGCAGTGGAGTTACGAGTGCAACCGTCGCTACACCTTCAATTGCTTGCTGGGGTGAGATATTTAAGATAATCTAATTTAATTGTTGATATATATATTTTTTGATTGAGTGATACACTGACTGAGCTAGTTTAATTGCCAGGCCACCCTCCCCATTAATCTGCTCAAATAAACTTTAGTTATTGTTAATTCAAGTCTTGTGTTCTCTTACTTATCCATTTAGTGATCTAATTAAGTTAAGATGGAGTTTGCGTCAACGCAAACTTTACAACGTTATCACACAACAGACAGAAGGACTGAAAAATATACAGATAGACTAATTGATTTTAAAATTACTCTTAGGCATTTTGGAAAGAGTTAAAAAGGCTTAACGCAAAATAAAATGCAGCCATTAAATTATAATTACAGCTTTTGATCTCTCTGAATATTTTAGTGTAGCCCTTTAAATCAGAAAGTTAATCATACCATATTCTATACAAAACATTATTTTAGAATATTAACAATACATTTCAATATTTTTATGATTTTTGCAGTAGAAAGACTTAACTTTCAAAAAATTCTGTCCTAAACCGTAATGCATTGGCACTTTTTTTTTTTTGTTGTTGTTGTTGTTGTCCCTGTAAACAAACTAGTTGTACAGGACCTATTAATGTCGTTTTGAATGGGGAACATTCTATAGGGATAATGTTTATAAAAATAACACTCATAAAACACAATGCTTTCGAATGCTTTTGGGTGTCCCTGTACACAAACCAGAAGAGATATTCACTCTATTTTCGATATGGAACATCCGATAGTGAACATCAATAAAATATATCAGTTTCGAGAAATTCCATAAATATTTACAGGATTTAGAGCGCGGGCAGACAGACGGACAGACAGATGGACAGATACACAAACTGAAATCATATTCACACTTAAAAATGTTAGAAAGTGTTAAAAACGCTTAATGTAAACGAAAGTGCAATTCTAGAATTGTTTTATCAGTAGCTCTTAATATAAATGGATATTTTTGTGTCACCCGGTAAACCTAATGCTAATCATGCTGTATTCTATGCAAAGCATTTTTTTCTGCATATAAATAACATATTTCAATTTCCTAAAACTTCGTGGAAAGTAATGTTACAGTGCGTTGCATGAATATAAACGCACCTTTTCCAATAATCAGAAATAGAATTTTTTTAATTTTAAAGGAAGGAATGTGACTTACAGTTATTGCATATGACTAACAACTGAATAAGGTGCTTTGAGCACGTATGTTTAGGCTCATACAAGCTTATGTAAATGAGTGTCTAAGCATTTTCTTATTTTTCACTGTTTTTCGTTTGTTGCGCGAAATTAAACGCACTCTGTATTTTGTGTTTAAAATTTAACATAGCCACCGGAATTAAATTAAAACATAGATAGTCGTGTTGCTAAAGTTCTGTAAAAATAGTTTTAATGCCTGAATGCAAAATTTACGGAGTTTGTTCAGGATGGCAAGAGGGAAAACTTTGACAGTAGACGAGAGGATAAAAATCGACTTCATGCGTGGTAAAGGCTTTAGCAATCATGAAATTGGGCGCAGAATAGGAAGAAGTGAGAGGGTTGTGCGAAATTATATAAAGAAAGGAGCAAATTATGGGAAAACAACGTATAAGAAGCGAACAGGAAAGCTCACCAGTTACGACAAACATCGAATATGCAGCGGTGCAAAGAATAAGAATATTTCCTGTGTGAAGATAAAGGCTCAATACAAGCTGAGTGTTCATCGGACAACCATATGAAGAATTATCAAAGCTGCAACATTCATTAAATTTTAGAAAATGAAGGCGGAACCACCCCTCACTCAAAAGCACAAAGCTATGCGGTTGGAATGGGCAAGAAAATGGATTCTAGATCGACTAAATTGGAAAAAAGTCATCTTCTCAGATGAAAAAAAGTTTAATCTCGATGGCCCGGACGGATTTCATAGCTACTGGCACGATTTGAGAACCGAAGAAATGTACTGTTCAAAACGTCAATCTGAAGGTGGGTCTGTCAGGGTGTGGGCAGCCATAGGTTTTAAAGGGACTTTCAAATTACGGTTCGTGGAGAACACTATGACCTCTGTAGATTATGTCCAGATCCTCACAAGGATCCTCCGCCGACCAGCAGCCAAGAAAGCTGGAAGAAATTATATTTTTCAGCAAGATTGTGTATCTGTACATACAGCACAGATCGTGAAAAAATGGTTCCGTGACAATAAAATTAAAGTTCTGGATTGGCCCTCAAAAAGCCCCTATTTAAACATAATAAAGAACGTATGGGGTATTTTGGTTCGCCGTGTTTACATAAACGGAAGGCAGTTTCAACACGAAAAATGAACTAAAATCGGACATTTAATTAGCTTGGAAGACAATCAACTTGGATGACCTCATGCCACTATATCAGTCAATGCCAAGGCGTTTACTGCCTGTTATAGAAGCCCATGGTAGCTTTACAAAGTATTAGATGCAGTATTTGTTACTTAGTTATCTATTTTTTACATGTGCGTTTAAATTCATGCAACATGTATTTTTGTCATAAATTCAATGAAATTATTTTCTAAAAAAGAATATTGGTTTTTCATTGTTTTGACTCGTATTTTCATTTCTTGAATCATACACATACAGTTTGCATCAAGTGTCATCCATTCATATTTTTTTATTACACTTCTATACCATTCTAATTCTTAAAGCTAAGGTGCGTTTATATTCATTCAACGCACTGTATTAAAATTTGATTTATAGAAATATCTCTCATAGAACGCAATGCTTTGGAATACTTTTAACTGTCCCTGTACATAAATCGGTGGTGGTATTTCCGCCATTTTATACAGGAAACATCCAGTAGTGAACTTGAATAACATATTTCAATTTAATTGAGATATGTCTACAGTAAAACCAATAGAAATACCTCTTATAGAACACAATGCTTTGAAATGCTTCCGGGTGTCCGTGTACACAAACCAGTAAAGGTATAAACTCCATTTTAAATAGGGAACATCCGATAGTGAACTTGAATAACATATATCACTTTGAAGAAATTCCATAAATATTTATGAGATTTAGAGCTTGGACAGACAGACAGGCAGACAAACAGGCGGACAGGCAGATACACAAAACTGAAATCATATTCACCCTTAAAAAATGTTAGAATGTGTTAAAAAAGCTTAACGTAAACGAAAGTACAATTCTAGCCATTTTTTTAAATAGCTCTTAATGTAACTGGATATTTTTGTGCCACCCTGTAAATCTAATGCTAATCATGCTATTTTCTGTGCAAAGCATTCTTTTGTGCATACAAATACCATATTTAAATTTCCAAATACTTCGTGGAAAGTAAAGTTATTAAAATTTGATTTACAGAAATATCTCTAATAGAACGCAATGCTTTGGAATACTTTTGAGTGTCCCTCTATATAAATCGGTGGTGGTATTTCCTCCATTTTATACAGGAAACATCCAATAGGGAATTTGAATAACATATTTCAATTTCATTAAGATATGTCTACAGTAAAGGTATGAAAATATGGTTTATAGAAATACCTCTCATAGAGCACAATGCTTTCGAATGCTTTTGGGTGTCCTGTGCGCAAACCAGTAGAGGTATAAACTCTATTTTCAATAGGGAACGCCCGATAGTGATCTTGAAAAACATATTTCAATTTCACTGAAATATGTCTACAATAAAGGTATGAAAATATGGTTTATAGAAATACCTATCATAGAACACAATGCTTTGAAATACTTTCGGGTGTCCCTGTACACAAACCAGTAGAGGTATCATATTCACCCTTAAAAAATGTTAGAATGTGTTAAAAACGCTTAACGTAAACGAAAGTACAATTCTAGCCATTTTTTTTAATAGCTGTTAATGTAACTGGATATTTTTGTGCCTCCCTGTAAATCTAATGCTAATCATGCTATATTCTGTGCAAAGCATTCTTTTGTGCATATAAATACCATATTTAAATTTCCAAAAACTTCGTGGAAAGTAAAGTTATTAAAATTTGATTTATAGAAATATCTCTCATAGAACGCGATGCTTTGGAATACTTTTGAGTGTTCCTGTACATAAACCGATGGTGATATTTCCTCCATTTTATACAGAAAACATCCTATAGTAAACTTTAATAGCATATTGCAATTTCATTAAGATATGTCTACAGTAAAGGTAAGAAAATATGGTTTGTAAAAATACCTCTCATTGAACACAATGCTTTGAAATACTTTCGGGTGTCCCTGTACACAAACTAGTAGAGGTATGAACTCCATTTTCAATAGAGAATGTCCAATAGTAATCTTGAATAACATATATCAGTTTCAAGAAATTTCATAAATATTTACGGGAGTTAGAGCGCGGACAGACAGACGGACGGACAGACAGACAGACGGACAGACAGACAGACAAACCGAAGTCATAAACACTTTTCAACCTTGTTGCAATGTGTTAATAACAGTTTTCAACCTTCTTTGGAAAGTGTTAATAACATTAAAGTAACTCCCATGCATTAAATGCATTATCGCATTTAGGGAGTTTGAACATCGCATTTAGGATATAGTACCTTAAATGCGACAAAAATTTCCTAAATGCGACGCTGATATATATTTTCATAAATTACTGATATTTTTTTAATTTCTTGAAAAAAAATGACTCAAAACACTAGTTTAGAACTATGAGTATAATATTCAACCATTTTTTCTTTCTTTTCATAATTATTTGTTTACTAAAATGTCATAAGTTTCCTAAATGCGATAAACTTACCAAAAATCACGTCGCATTTAGGCACAATGACCTTACATGCTTTCTTTTACTGTAGTTTTGAAACAGAAAATTAGCCATAAAAATACAATATTTATTACTTTCTCTTACCCATAAGGTAGAGAAAGTATTGTTCTTAGGTCAAAATTTCAAAAGTGAGTTTTTGTTATATTTACATGTTTTAAGGTCCCCTGAATCCAAAAATCATGTTTTAGCGGCAGGTTTGTCTGTGTGTCTGTCTGTTATCAGCATATCTCAAGAACAAATAATAGCAGAAAGTCGAAACTTGGTATTCTAAGTGTGTATTGTATAAGGATGTTACACTAAGCTTTTCGTTGACATGAAGCAAATGGTTCGTGACATGTCTCTTGGGAGTCACTACTCCCAAGAGAATTCATATACTACATTTCGTCTATTGGGGAAATTGCAGGTAAGTAGAATTTAACGTCAATAGACTGCACTAAACCAAATTAAATTAATGTGTATTTTACCATGTTTTTATTAACTTCGATTCTTGTGTGTTTGTGGGTTTGTTTGTGTGTTTGTCAGGGACAAATCTTGCAATCGATTTTTAACTAACTTCCCGACTAGCTAGATATTTGAAATTTTCAGGACAGCTCACAACACGGTGACAATACATTTTTCTAATAATTTTAGTCAACTATTTCAAGTACCGCTGCTGAGACACGCTCAGACATCTTGGAATTTCTTTGGAGGAAAATTTAAAGATTTGGAATTTAAGGCATAATAATAACAGCGCGGTTAAACTTAGAGGTGAATAAGGGAACATTGCAAAGGGCATATTTTCCTAAGAAAGGAATGGTCACACACGATTTCCCATGAAAGTTAAAGAAGGATAGCTCGCTTATAGGAATTCTTGGGTGGACAAAAATAAAATTATTATTGTGAGAAAATATCGTGTTAGGTAAGAAACGAAAACAACTTTAAGGCCAGATGTCCGGGATATTTTAAAAATAAAGGCTTGAAAGCAGGGATAATGCTGAAAGGATTGGTTATTCAGGTGTACGATAGTAAAAGTCAAAATCATAACAAAAAAATAAAGGCACTGAGTGTAAATTTATAGCACAAGAAATACTTTCGATTAGAATACGTTCAAAAGAAATGTTAGAAGTCAAATTTTGGAAATGTCTTCTCTATAAGAGGAAAGAAAAATTTATGTTACATACAAGGTACCGCCAAATTCAGAGAGTTTTGAATAGGTCGGGGACCAGAATAATGCAAGGATTGTTGGTAAGCGTTCGAGTCTACAAAAGGGTAGAGATGAATACGGATGAAAAGATGCGGAAAGCGCGCGAAAAACCAGCTGAGAAAATAAAATAAAATAAGGCTAGGAAAATTTTAAAAGGGGAAAGGAAGAGCCAATGACGGAAAATTTTATTCAATTCCTAAAATCCAATAATATTAAGGTTAACGACGAACTAGCCAGAGATTGGAGAGAAAGAGGGGAATATGAGAGGAAGGAGAAAAGGGGATAAAAATTCGGATTGGGATATAGGGAGAGGACAGAGAGGATAAAGAAGAAGAGATTTTAAATTTGTGAACGTAGAGTCAGATTTGGATTAAGTTCAGTGTCGGGATTTTTGTGATAAGTGTTTGCTCTGGAAGGATGATGATGCTTCAAACTGCGCTGAAGATTTTCGGTAAGCATTTTTATTATTTAGCGATTTCCTGAGTAATTTAAAATTAGGACTCCATAAAAGAATTATTATATATCGGTAAATTTTAGGTATGCAAATTTTAAACCGGCCATACGGGCCTAATGTACTTAATAATTTATGTATCCTAATTCCCCTTAATAAATAATATTTGGTTTTTAACATGATGAGTAAATTTCTTATTGTGCACTGTTTCATTTTATGCTAGGATGCCTCCCTAAGTGTTAAGTGGGAAATTTAAATAACCTGGGTTAAGTTAATGACAATACTAAACTTTCTTACTTAACTAAATTAAACTAATTATGGGGTTTATTAAGCATGGAGTCATTCAGCAAGTGGTCCGCCGTGACCATTACACTTTTTTAAGTGTAGTCTTTAAGTATAAAATTGTTTTTAACAATAATATTATATAGTGATTTAATTATTAATTTCTCACATATAAGGGGAAATCAATATTTACGTTTTATATATCTACCTATTTTATTAATATGTGTGTTTATTATACATTACATCTTTTATGTCTGCATATATATTTTGATTTTCATTATCTATACAACTATGTGTATCTATATGGAAAATTTTGAATTTTAACATTATTTTATCTGTATTTTAACGTAATACATCCATATATGTACACATACGTTGACAATATTAGGTATCCAAATTTTATATTTTATACCACAAAAATTTTGAAATTTCTTTTTCTTTGATACTTATACTCAACTATTAATTTTGAGTTTACTCGTTACTACAGTCTTTTAAATATTTTCCTAATATGGTAATATTTTAAATGATTTGCTATTTCAATTTTTATTTCAAAACAAAAAGTAATTTATATCTATTTGGTATGGATTTCCTAGTATCTTATATCATAGAATTTTGAATATATTCAGTGTTATTAGAATTTTATCTTGATAAATTATTCAGTTTTGTGGATTTTCTATTTAAAATATACATTTTAGCTTAGTACAATCTAAAGGTGTTGTATAAATATAAATACTGAATTTTCATTTTATTATTGTTATTGTTTAGTCAAGTAGTTATTGAAATTTTTTTTTGTATATTTATCCTCCTTTACTCTTTAAAACATGCCGGGAGACGAAACAAACGGATCCGAATCCGATAGTATGATTAGAAAGTTAGCAGGTTTGCAGTCAATAATCCCACAATTTGATAATTTGTCCGCGGTTACCCCTAAATTTTTTATTGAAAACTTTGAAAAAATTGCGGACCTCACAAAATGCACACCAGATGAAAAATTACTTATACTGAAATCACGTATAAGAGGTGACGCACTTTCAAATATAATAAATTCGCCCGATCTTAGCAATGAAAATAATTACGAGGATTTTAAAAGGAAATTCCTTTCCTATTTTGACACTAAATATAGTTTAGGAGCGAGACAACAACAGTTTTCGAATTGTAAAATGCTCCCGAATGAGCAGGTTAAACACTATGCAGCAAAGGTAGCATTAGCTACGCAACATTTTTTTAATAATCCCGATCTTACAAATGCTGCAGTAAAAGCGTTATTTGAACAGAGTAAATTAGCGAAATTTATGGAAGGTCTATTACCGAAATATAAACATTCCCTAATTTTAAAAGACCCTAAAACTTTTGAAGAAGCGGTAGATTTCATCCAAACATTACAAATCAGTGACTCGTCTTTAAACAATCCTGAGTCCACTCAAGAGGTCAACAATATCACAAATAACTCTGACCTTAAAGATATCATACAATCACATGCTATGCATACCCAAGAAATGGTTAGCGCTTTAACTAAAGAAATTGAGGAATTAAAATTAAAAACACAAAATTCATTCTCGAACCAAAATTATAGAAATGATCAAAGGCCGACCCCTAGAAACTTTTCTGGGCGTATCTACAACACTAGAGGTAATAATACTTCACACCAAAGACGTTTTCCACCCTGCAGGTTTTGTCATAAACTCTCACATCATTTCAGTAAGTGTTATTCGAATCCCGCAAATCGTACTCGACCCCAATTCCCCTCGTTTTCTCGTCAACACAATACGAGTAACATAAATAATAGAACTCGAGGTTATTCCTCCCGACCACAGCCACAAGTCTATGAGCACAATAACAGAAAACATTTAAACTAAAATCGGGAACGCACAATGAATTTCGGTCTGAGACGCGTTCCCGGACCCAACAAAAGCCATATAACGGAAGACCGATAACTAATGATGTGGTTAACACACAGATTATCGATTCAAATACCAGACACATATTTTTACCTATAGTAGATGTAAAATTAGCAGGATTTCTCACTCCTAGCCTTTGTGACAGTGGCGCCAGTGTCTGTGTCATACAGGAAAATGTTTTTAAACAATTCAATTCAGATAAAGACATTAAATTCTTGAAAATTGATATAAATCTTAAATCCGTAACAGGTAATGATATGAACATTGTAGGATGTATTTCTCTTCCAGTGACAATCGGACATAAAACATTTAGACATAAGTTTTATATTGTTAGAAATCCATTATCTAAATATTATCATGCCATATTAGGATATGATTTATTAAAATCACAGAAATTTAATATAAATTTTGAAACTAATACATTGAATTCACGGAATGTGACCGTGCCGTTGAGAGATGCACTCTCGAATAATATTAGCACAACTCATGTTAACTACGCGAGAATACCTGCGAAATTCACTCTTCAACCACATGAGTCACGGCAAATTAAGCTAAACCTAGATATGGCAATTAAGCATGGAGAAAAGGTAAATTTTGTCCCGTGTTTACAGAATCGAAATATAAAAATTGTCAACACATTTTGCTCGGTGGAGGATAACAAACAGATTTCAGTTAAAATATCTAATCTAAGTGATAACGCAGTCCCTTTAAATAAACATACGCGACTAGGGGCAATTAATACGGTATTTGATACCCGTAATATGGAATATATAAAACAATTACGACGAAAAGAATTAAAACCTACCGATTTTAACTTATCACATTTAAACCCTGAGATAAAAGCGAAATTATTAGAACTACTTATGGAATTTGCGGATATATTTAGTAAACGAATGTTTACCATTGGCCGCACAGATGCAATACATCCAAATTTACAGGTTGATATATCTCAATTACCGTCAATTCGTCCGTATCGTGTTCCACAAGCGCTAGAAGGCGAACTGAAAAAACAGTTATCCGAACTCGAAGAAGCGAATATTATAGAACGATCGGACTCTCATATTAGTTTTCCACTAATCCTCATTAAAAAAAAGAATCCATCTGGTAATCCGGAGAAACAAAAGTGGAGACATGTCGTAGACTACAGAATTTTAAATAAATATTTAAAATACCCAAGGTACAAATTACCTATAATAAATCATTTGTTAGAAAATTTAAGAGGATCAAAATTATTTACAACTTTAGATCTCTCTTCATCTTTCTATCAAATTCCATTAAAACCGCAAGATAGAGACATGACCACTTTCTCTACGCCTTTTGGCTCTTATCGTTATCTCACAATGCCTCAAGGGATGTCAGCATCCCCAGAACACTTTAGTAAATTGGCAGATATGATTTTAGCGCCTTTGACAGACCTTAAAATATGTAATTACATCGACGACTTTGGCATCGGTGCAAACAACGAGCTACACATGCTTAGTAAATTAAGAAAATTATTTGAACGATTTCGTACGTATGGAATAACATTAAATCCAGAAAAATGTTGTTTTATGTTCCCTGAAATTCAATTCTTAGGACATAAATTAAACGCAGAAGGAATTAAGCCGCTAGATGAAAATATAATTAAAATTCAAAATTTTCCGGTTCCCACTACTGTAAGGCGGATTCGAAGATTCGTAGGTCTTGTTTCATACTATCGAAAATTTATCAAAAATTTTTCCACTCTATCTGCACCGTTAACGAATTTGACTAAGAAAAATCAACGATTCCGATGGTCAACAGAAGCTCAAAGAGCGTTTGATATTCTAAAAGAAAAGTTATCAAAACCCCCTATTTTGATACATCCCGATTATGATAAAGAATTTATTCTCTCTACAGATAGTAGTGAAAATGCATTAGGGGCTATGGTAGGACAAAGGGATGAGTACGGTATAATTCGCCCTATAGCATATTTTTCAAAGAAACTAAATCCCACTCAGTGTAAATATATCATTTTTGAAAAAGAACTTTTGGCTATTGTCCAAGCGGTAAAAAGTTTTAAACACTATCTCTATGGTCGACACTTTATAATAAGGTGTGATAATTCAGCTTTAACAAAATTAGCTTCCCTCGAATCACCCGGTAACAGAGTAACCCGTTGGTTTGCCTTTTTATCAGATTATGACTACACATTCGAATTAATTAAATCATCACAAAACATTGTCGCAGATACTCTGTCTAGAGATTTCTTTGTAAGCACTAACAATACAAATCACTCACTAAACCCTTTCAGAGAAAAATTACAAAAGAGTTATAACATTCCAACACAGAATACTAAACATAATATTTCCGAAATTAAAAATAAAACAGTAGGAAATTTACTTTCACAACCAAATATTACACACTTTAACAAGCACGATAACGTACACCCAGAATCTAAAGCAATTAATAAAAGGAGAGCTGGATTAGAAAACATGGGCAACACTTGTTATATAAATGTTATCTTACAATGTCTTACATATCTCCCACCTTTAGTGAATTTTCTATTTCATAATTCAAACCATGAGTTCACGTGTGAGCCAAATACATTTTGTATGTTTTGTATGTTAAAACGACACATAGACTCAGTAATGGGAAAAACGGGAAGAGTAGTACAACCCATTGAGTTTTATCAAAATCTCCAAACTATTGACAAAGAATTTAAGTACAATATCCAACAGGATGCACACGAATTTCTGGGTCGAATTATTGATCATTTAGAACAATCAGTTTCATTTCATGAGACTCACGCTTTCAGATATTCATACAATCAATCAACTATATTACAAAATATGTTTCAAGGAATTTTCCGTAGTGAAGTAGAATGTCTAAATTGTAGGCATAAGAGCATAACGTTTGACCCTTTTAGAGATTTCTCATTAGATATTACACAAGGTACAGACTCCCTAACGAAAGCTTTACATAAATTCACAAAACCAGAGCATTTGCAAGCAGACTATTATTGTTATAATTGCAATTCGATGGTAGACGCACTAAAACAAATTTCAGTTTCCAAATCTCCTACAGTACTTACATTTCATTTGAAAAGATTTACATTTTCTCAAAAAGGAGGTGAAAAGATATCACATCACGTGACTTATAATGATAAAATAAATTTTCAACCTTACATGACATATCGAAAATATAAACCCTTATGGTATTATTTAAATGCCATAATAGTACATTCGGGTAATTACGTGAATGACGGTCATTATTTTTGTTTAACTAAGGATTCGAAAGGGAATTGGTATTTTATGAATGATAATGAAGTATTGCCTGTTGATATAGAAGAAGTATTAAACCAACGAGCTTATATACTAATTTATGTTAAAGGACAAAGTGATGATTTTTCATTAGGAAATGTACCCTCGAGAAATTTTTCTCTCAATAAGGAACGAATTACCAGTATGCCAATCAACAATTTAGATATTTTAACAGTAAATAATGTTCAAATTAATCTCCCAACAATTCAGGACATTAAAACCGCTCAGCGCACGGATTCCAAACTTTCGGAAATAATTAAAACCTTAGAAAATTCACCAACACTACTTTCAAATTTATATCCAAACTACCTTTTGAAAGACGGACTACTTATGCATTCGGCATTTATACCAAGATTTCGAAAATCCACTAACATTTTACGAATCGTTATACCAGACAAATTTAAGCCGCACATACTAGCAGCAAATCATATGGCACATTTTGGAGTATTTAAAACTTACAACAACATTAGAGAGAAATACTTTTGGGAAAATTTATATTCGGACACAAAACATTTTATAAAATCATGCGCACATTGCATAAGTTTCAAGAGTCCAAATGTGTTACCTCCTGTCCCACTTCAGAGGAATTTCAAACCCACTAGACCAATGCAAATGGTATCATGCGATCACATTGGCCCATTACCTAGAACACATAAGGGTAACAGATACATCCTTAGTTTTATAGATAATTATACGAAATTTATCAGATTATACGCCGTCCCCGACGCTACTGCAATTACGAGTGTTGACAGATTTATAGATTACATTAGTCTATTTGGCATTCCAGAAAAATTGTTAAGTGACAGAGGACCTTCATTTATCAGCGATCTGTTCAAAATACTATGTACACGACTAGGAGTCCTCAAACTACTCACAACACCTATGAGACCTCAAACAAATGGGGTTTGTGAAGCTGCCAACAAGAATATTAAAAAGTCACTTGCTATTTTTGCTGACAATACGTTACAATGGGACGATTTCGTGCAATATTACGCCTTAATCTATAACTCTACAATTCATTCTGCTACTAACGAAAAACCTGCATATATCCACTTAGGATATGACCCTTTATTACCAACCGACATTATAAATAATAACTCAACACCACAGGAAATGGCATATCCAGATTATATCCTGAAACGAACAACAGATTTAAAATACGCACACGAAAAGGTGATACAAAATTTAGAGAATGCCGCTATCGCGATGGAAAATTACCAACATAAAAAGGCCAGATATCGTGATTTCTATCCCGGTCAATTAGTTTACTTATATGACCCAGCACGGGACCGTAATTTAAATATCACGAAACGTCGCAAATTCTTTGGCCCTTATCGTATCTTAAAGAAGCATAATAAAGTAAATTATACTATAGTTGACGCTATAAACCCTCACAAAAATAAAGACATGAAGATTCACGCTGAAAGACTTATTCCATATACTGCCCGAAAACCAGAATTAGATCTGTTACATACAACAATTACAGATAATACACAATCCTTCCCTTCCCCTAATATAGAAGCGTCCCCAGAAACACGACCACACGCAATTTTCGAAGAACTAGACAACAATTCTTACCTTCTAGACAGCGGTGGCAAGAATCTTCCCAAAGCAGTAAATCTGGGGTCAACAAACTCTAGTATCGAAAATATCCCTTCCTCCCATACATCATCTCAAGACACTATTAGTTATACACTCTCCCCACCGGTCAATACCGAACCAACACCACCACCCCGCTATTTTCTACGCAGTACAGTTCAACCCTTCGCGGACAAAATTTTTGACTTAGCATTAAAATACACAGAATGATATTGCTTTTGTGTCATATTAGTTTATTGACTAGGATTTGAAAAAAAAAAAAAAAAAAAAAAAAAATTAAATAAATAAATAAATGAATAAATGAATAATAATAATGTATACATATGTATATATACACATCTTTATTTATCGATATATATATATATTCGTGATTTGATATTCTATTATCACATATCCTTTCAGTTGTATTTTGTTTTGTCGATGTATGACGATAATTATAACTATTATACTCGTTATTAAGATTTAAATACGTAATTTTATATCTATATCAGTTTTATTTTAATTTTATTTTATATTAGGCAATATTTATTTATATGTCTTATTATTATTATTGTTATGATTAGAGGATAAAATTTTATACTTATCTCCTTGATCTTCCATTTTATTAAATAAATATTTATTCATATCTATATATACATACGTACCGAGGTAATTAGAAAATATTTTATAAATATTATAATCAACTAGACTTTGCCTTGTCGATAGTACGGTTTAGACAAATATTACTCGTATGAATTCAGTTATTTTATACTTATATTTGTCTTTAACTTTGTAAATAATACAGTTTCACTTTGTTTATGGTATGATTATATGAAATATAGCATTAGTGTCAAATACAGTAATATTATGGACTTAACATAATATTAAAGATGAGGAAGTATTAAATTCCTTTAACATTTATTTATAATTTTCATTTTCATTATTATTTAATTCTTATTAAGTACACATACATACGAAGCATTCCTTCCTGAGAAATTCGTCCTTTATGTATAGAATAGTGTTAATTCTACATAACTTTGTTTTATTCCATTACCTTATATATGTAATATTTTCACAATCTCAAATTCAATTCTCTTGTTAATCTTATAATTAGGCGCACATTTCGCGTTCCCTTATATTAATCTTATGAACAGACGTTGTTCATTCTCACAAATTGGCCAATTGTGAGAAACTTGTTAACTGTTATATGAGATTAATAATATTAATAAGAATAATAATAATAATATATAAAAAAAAAAAAAAAAAAAAAAAGGATATATTAATAATATTTAATCATAATAATTTATCCTTTAAATGTATTGTTATTTTCTAATGGAGAAAAAAAAAAAATATATATATATATATATATGTATATATATATATATATATACATAAATAAATAACGTAAGGTGAAATAAAGTAAAATTAAATTATCTTTCTATTTCATTTAATTTCCTTGCGTTATATTTAACAAATTCATGTTTAACTTCACTTTTCTTCCAATTTGTATATTTGAGGGGTACATTTATCTATTGATATTATAAATTTCAAATTTCATTTAATAAGGGAATTGAATTTATATATATATATAAAGAAAAATAATAATAATAATAATAATAATAATAATGGAAATCATATAATATATGCAGTTTTCTCGCACACCAGTTAAAACAGTCACTTACATATTCGAAAAAAAAAAAAAAAAAAAAAAAGAAAAATAAATAAATTATAATAATAATAATTAAATTATATTTACTCAGGAGGGGCTATTAATGAAAATGCTTTTTCTTATATTTCAGTGCTATTCATACTGGCATCTGCCGTTAAAGGCAAACATTTCAGGCCACAATTGTGTTCATTTTACAATGAACTTAAGTGCCACCACCTCACGAGACATGTCATCACAAAAATTAGTTTTCCAGCCAATGCCTGTCTTTACCATCACTGCCACAACTGTGTAAAAGCGAATAGAACATTTATCCTAGCAAAAGACTACTCCCTGATCATGCCCTCTTCATTCATCTTACGACACTCAGAGGAACCAGATAATAAAAGCACTTCGTATGAATGTTTCAACAAGCGAAAGATTCTATGTGAATGCGGTGAAAATCGCTGTACAGGCACGCCCGAGTTTTGTGAGACCCATAACTGCTCCCCTAAAAGTAACTGCTTTTGTGCTTATACACAAAAGAAACAGATAATGATTGCTGTCACAGAGGATGCCACCATTTATGACCCAGAATTACTTACTTTTGACATTTGTCTATTTGAAAATAAAGCAATAACACCGCATCGTCGTAAACTCCTAGAAGGGGAATCCGCTTTCTTTCAAAACCACAATTTAACCATAAACTTTACGGATCCAATATTGACCTTGCCTGACACAGGCAGAGTCATACTTAGAAATGATGAATATGAGCATGTGCTTACTGTGCCAAATGACTTAATGATACGAATCCCCTTCGAACTATTGGCCTATAGGTCAGACATTACAGTAATTTATTTACACCCGAGCGGTATGTCCGTAACGGGCTTATTCCACGTGTCAGGGAAAACTATCTGCCAAATCAAACAATGTTTTTTTTGTTGGGAAGTGATAAAACATCTAAAATGTTTACCTCCAATTTTTCAATACATCATGTATATACTATTAACTACAGTTATCCTGTTTATGCTGCTATTTCTTAAAACAGCGATTAAGAATATCATATATGTTTTTAAATCAGTAATTTTTCTTTTTTATATCATTATTAAATGCCTTAAATTACTCGCCAGAGTTTCATTACTTACTGGTGCTTTTATCGGCAGCATTATGCGAAATTTGATGTTAAACTTTTATCAACATTTGGAGAATCATGCTGTACAAAATCCACGAATTTCGTCTCTCCCTTTAGTACTTTTAACCATGGCATTACTTTGCACTGAAATTAGTAGTGAGTGTAACTCACATTCGATCATCACTTCCGACTTAAAGACCTGTGAAGTATTACAGGATGGAACAAAGGCATGCCAGTTGTACACAACTGCAGAAATATCATTACCCACAATTCAAGCGGAAACGTGTTTATGGTTCACGGACAGTCACGAAAATCATTTGTTCTCACTAAAAATTAAATTAGAAGAAGTGACATGCAGTTTTCACACAGAAAGACAATATTTCACATTCCCAGTTACTGCCAAATACATATCGCAGATTTCTTGTATCTTTAATCAATTCTGCGGACGAGGTGTGCACTGCATAAAACAATACATTGGCAAGAATGGTAACCATTTTGAAGCCGAAACGGCTGAGAGCCGTCAATTTCCTGGCATTACAGCCTGCGTCCCAGGGGGACTAGGTGTGGGCTGTACGGTGTTAACTCGAGCGGCTTGCAATTTTTTTCGCGTCTGGTTTGAACCAGACTTGTTAAAAACCTATGAAGTATCCAAAATCTCTGGACATACATGTCAATATCATGTATCGTTAACGCACTCTGAAAACAACACAGTTTCACGGCTATCTTTAACAGATTCCGCGTACACAAAGTCGGGAATCAAAGTTTCAATTCTGGGCGCCTATGACCAACCACAACTAAACCTCCAAGACTATTTTATACAACGAGTTGGTCGACCTTCAGAAGCATATCTAGCGCCAGCCAGTCCCAGAAATAACCCCAACGCAGGTCAAATAGGAGCTATACAAGCAAATACTTCTTTTACGAAAGATTTTATCTTCGACCCCAATATATCAAATTGTGATTTTTTCGAGGATGTCCTGCGTTGCACAATGGTTTCGGATGCATTAACTCATCTCGTTTCTTCCCAGGAGCATGCATTGCCATTGCAAAAAGACATTCATCTATTTCAAGTACAAGAGGATGTGTTAAAATCATCGCTATTAATGTCTGCGGCTGTTCGTATACAGTTGCACTTCACTAATTTTAAAATGGTAATAAAATCAAATACAATATGTCCGAAATTTGAAGATATTGATCTCACAGCCTCGGGATGCTATAACTGCCCTGTGTTGGCACGCATCACTTTCCAGGCAACAAGCACTTGTGATCCAGGTGTAGTTACTGTACATTTTCAAGAGATAGCTGTGCACACTAAAGCAGCACAACTTACAACGACCCCGTCGATACTAACTGTGAAATTTTTTGCAGAAACACGGTGTTATAACGAAAAGTTGTGCTTAAAAGCACCAACTCTCGTTCAGTGTAAGAAAATAAAGTTCTGTTTGGATGAGCCAAGTGTGGAACTGCTACAACTGAATACTAATTATACAAGAACACTAAATGTTGAAGGTTCAAACACTTGGTTTGATTGGTTTAAATTTCCAAACATTACTAACCATCTTTTCTTACTAAAATTCATAGGATCATCTTTATTCATCATATGTATTTTAATTACAATATTTTCTACAATAATTACTTGTTGCTGTCGTTCACGTTAACAAAAATATAAACATAATGACAATATTTCAAAAAAAAAAAAAAAAAAAAAAAATTATATCCATTAATCAGGAAAAAGAAAAGATAATAATCATACACTATATATGTATTTATATAGCTGTCGGTGTCTGTATGTACACTTGTGAGCCCATAAATCGTAAAGAATTTCTTTTCCTCACCTCTATACAATTAAAAGGTATAGAGAATAGTGTACCAATTACGCTATTCTACTAGAAGAAAAAAAAAAAAAAAAAAAAAAAAAATTTAATTATATATATATGTATTTTATCGTATGTTTCATTCTTTTCACTTCTTGTATGAATTAATATATATACGTATTTCTATATGATGCATTCTTTTCACTTATTGTCTGAATTAATATATACCTATTTCTATATGATGCATTCTTTTCACTTATTCTATGAAATATCATATGTATGTATTTCTATCGTATGGTTCATTCTTTTCACTTATTGTATGGTTTCATATTATGCATATAGTAGCATATACTCTGTTTATTACACTTATGATTATATGTCATTATATCTATTTATTCTGTTTATTATAATACTGTTTTATATTTATTGCAATGTATATGGAGTCCTAATCACAGCGTGAGTTAAAGCACTTTTCTTTTTTTTTCTCATTTTTTTTTTCTTTTTGGGGAATTCGATATATTGCTGAGACACGCTCAGACATCTTGGAATTTCTTTGGAGGAAAATTTAAAGATTTGGAATTTAAGGCATAATAATAACAGCGCGGTTAAACTTAGAGGTGAATAAGGGAACATTGCAAAGGGCATATTTTCCTAAGAAAGGAATGGTCACACACGATTTCCCATGAAAGTTAAAGAAGGATAGCTCGCTTATAGGAATTCTTGGGTGGACAAAAATAAAATTATTATTGTGAGAAAATATCGTGTTAGGTAAGAAACGAAAACAACTTTAAGGCCAGATGTCCGGGATATTTTAAAAATAAAGGCTTGAAAGCAGGGATAATGCTGAAAGGATTGGTTATTCAGGTGTACGATAGTAAAAGTCAAAATCATAACAAAAAAATAAAGGCACTGAGTGTAAATTTATAGCACAAGAAATACTTTCGATTAGAATACGTTCAAAAGAAATGTTAGAAGTCAAATTTTGGAAATGTCTTCTCTATAAGAGGAAAGAAAAATTTATGTTACATACAAGGTACCGCCAAATTCAGAGAGTTTTGAATAGGTCGGGGACCAGAATAATGCAAGGATTGTTGGTAAGCGTTCGAGTCTACAAAAGGGTAGAGATGAATACGGATGAAAAGATGCGGAAAGCGCGCGAAAAACCAGCTGAGAAAATAAAATAAAATAAGGCTAGGAAAATTTTAAAAGGGGAAAGGAAGAGCCAATGACGGAAAATTTTATTCAATTCCTAAAATCCAATAATATTAAGGTTAACGACGAACTAGCCAGAGATTGGAGAGAAAGAGGGGAATATGAGAGGAAGGAGAAAAGGGGATAAAAATTCGGATTGGGATATAGGGAGAGGACAGAGAGGATAAAGAAGAAGAGATTTTAAATTTGTGAACGTAGAGTCAGATTTGGATTAAGTTCAGTGTCGGGATTTTTGTGATAAGTGTTTGCTCTGGAAGGATGATGATGCTTCAAACTGCGCTGAAGATTTTCGGTAAGCATTTTTATTATTTAGCGATTTCCTGAGTAATTTAAAATTAGGACTCCATAAAAGAATTATTATATATCGGTAAATTTTAGGTATGCAAATTTTAAACCGGCCATACGGGCCTAATGTACTTAATAATTTATGTATCCTAATTCCCCTTAATAAATAATATTTGGTTTTTAACATGATGAGTAAATTTCTTATTGTGCACTGTTTCATTTTATGCTAGGATGCCTCCCTAAGTGTTAAGTGGGAAATTTAAATAACCTGGGTTAAGTTAATGACAATACTAAACTTTCTTACTTAACTAAATTAAACTAATTATGGGGTTTATTAAGCATGGAGTCATTCAGCACCGCTGCCTTCGGCAGCGCTTATATGATTCGACAGAAAATTTATTTAACTAACTTCCCGACTAGCTAGACATTTGAAACTTTCAGAATATTTCAGAACAGGGTGAAAATGCATTTTCTTAAAACCTTTTGCCAACTGTTTCGGGTTTCCGCTGCCTTCGGCAGCGTTATCAGAACAAAGCTTGCAATCGATTTTTCACTATCTTTCCGACTAGCTAGACATTTGAAATTTTCAGGACAGCTCACAACACGGTGACAATACATTTTTCTAATAATTTTAGTCAACTATTTCAAGTCCCGCTGCCTTCGGCAGCGCTTATATGATTCGACAGAAAATTTATTTAACCAACTTCCCGACTAGCTAGACATTTGAAACTTTCAGAATAGTTCAGAACACGGTGAAAATGCATTTTCTTAAAACCTTTAGCCAACTGTTTCGGGTTCCTGCTGCCTTCGGCAGCGTTATCAATACAAAGCTTGCAATCGATTTTTCACTAACTTTCCGACTAGCTAGACATTTGAAACTTTTAGGACAGCTCACAACACTGTGAAAATACATTTTTTAATAAGTTTAGTCAACTCTTTCAGGTCCCGCTGCCTTCGGCAGCGCTTATATAATTCGACAGAACATTTATTTAACTAACTTCCCGACTAGCTAGACATTTAAAATTTTCAGAATAGTTCAGAACACGGTGAAAATGCATTTTTTAAATACCTACAGCCAACTGTTTCGAGTTCCTGCTGCCTTCGGCAGCGTTATCAGTATAAAGTTTGCAATCGATCTTTCTTTAACTTTCCGACTAGCTAGACATTTGAAACTTTTCGGACAGCTCACAACACGATGACAATACATTTTTCTAATAATTTTAGTCAACTATTTCAGGTCCCGCTGCCTTCAGCAGCGCTTATATAATTCGACAGAACATTTATTTAACTAACTTCCCGACTAGCTAGACATTTAAAATTTTCAGAATAGTTCAGAACACGGTGAAAATGCTTTTTTTTAATACCTTTAGCCAACTGTTTCGGGTTCCTGCTGCCTTCGGCAGCGTTACCAGTACAAAGCTTGCAATCGATTTTTCACTAACTTCCCGACTAGCTAGATATTTGAAACTTTCAGGATAGCTCAGAACACGGTGGCAATATATTTTTTTTAATACTTTTAGTCAACTGTTTCAGGTCGCTACTGCCTTCGGCAGCGTTCGTATGATTCAACAGAAAATTCATTTAACTAACTTCCCGAGTAGCTAGACATTTGAAACTTTCGGAACAGTTCAGAATACGGTGAAAATGCTTTTTAAAAATATTTTTATCCAATTGCTTCGGGACCCTGCTGCCTTCGGCAGCGTTTCCAGTACAAAGCTTGCAATCAACTTTTAACTAACTTCCCGGCTAGATAGCCATTTGAAACTTTTATAATAGCTCAAAAGACGATAGCAAGGAATTTTTTTAATACTTTTATCTAATTGCTGGGGTTCCGGCTGCCTTCAGTAGCGTTTATATGATTCAACAGAAAATTAAAAAACATGGTTTATAAAAATTTTTTTATCTTATAATTATTTATATGCGTAAAAACATGTCTAATACAGAATATGGTAGGAATATCATTCACTGTTCGTTTACAGGGTTACACATATGTTTTCGATACCACAAGGTATGATTTTCAGACTGTTTCAATTATCACGCAATCTTCAACTTTTCATATATTTTCATTTTTTATTTTAGCGCTATCAACGGATTATCGGGAAAATTCAGTTTTTTCTCTACTGTATTTCTGAAGTAGCTTTAACCATATTTTCGGCAAATTTATATGATATTTTATTAGACACAATTTTTTTGCAAATTAAAATTTCTATTGTTTTCCGTATGATAACCAAATTAATTTTTCAGTCTAAGTTTTATTATCCAGCTATCATAAGAAAAACAACATAACTTTTTACCATAAAAATACTGTAAATGTATGTGTGTAATGAAACATCATATAATTTTTCAAAAAATATGGTTATATCTGCTGCAGAGATACTCTAAAGAAAAACTGAACTTTTCTGATAACCCACAGATGCCGAAAAATAAAATTGTATAAAAAATCAAAGATTATGTGATAATTGCGAGGTATCGAAAAATATCTTAATTTTTTAACTTTAAAATTACACTTTTAGCAAATAAAACAATGTATCTGCAAATGTGCTATGAAAACTAAAATATAAAACTGCTGTAAAAAACTGTAGAAAAAGCAGTAAAATCTACAGTTTTGCTGTAAAAGCTAAAATACAAAACAACTGTAAAAAAAAAAAAAAAAAAAAAAAAAAAAAAATAATAATAATAATAATAATAATAATTATAATAATAGCAGAAAATGCTGTAAAATTTACAAAAGAACTGCAAAAGCTAAAATACAAAATTGCTGTAAAAATAACAGCAGAAAATACTGTAAAGTTTACAAAGCTGCTGTTTACTTATGAAAAACGCAATTGCTGTAAATTAACAGCAAAATATGCTGGTACCTATATTACCCGCATTTTTTGCTGTAATTTTACAGAGTTTTTTTTTTTTTTTTTTTTTTTTACAGTGTTCGAATAAGTTATCAAGAGTGGTGTGCACGACAATTTTCCGAATAATTTGAAATAAATTTTAAAGTTTAGTAACAGCTTTAAATATTTCGTGAAAGTAGCTACAATATTCAGATAAACGTTGTTAGTCCCTTCTCACACAGAACTTTATGACAACTAAAAATGATTCTGAAATTATTTTGAAATTTTCTTTAAAAATTTTTGACAATGTTTAAGTGCAGTGCCTCATACCTTAAACAAGAAATTGTAATAATATGTCTATGGCAATGTTAGACTGTATAAAGTAGTGTGAGTTCTATATGAGATTATATTAAAAAAAAAAAAAAAAAAAAAAAAAAAAAGAAGAAGAAGAAGAAGAAGAATTGTTTGGATCGAAATTATACCCATTTCATAGCGAATACGTCATATGTCAAAATTGTCATGTGCATAGTTTTTATCAAGGCCTCAACGAAATTTATTAACTAACTGTATTATCCACACTGTCTTAAAACTTATTATTATTACAGTAAAGCACCGTTTATACGTCTTTTACATTTTTACGTCCTTTCAGTGAAGTCCCGATTCATTTTTATTCATTTTAACGCAAAAATTCTTCGTTTATACGCCGCTAATATCGGTTATGCGTCTTTCCCACTGTACTAAAATTCACAAAATTTCGCGACCTGTCATTGTTTTCCATTCTAAATAAAACGTGCTTTTCCTAGAAAGCAATCTTAAATGGAGAAACACAGAAAATGTAGAAGAATACTGATCAAAGAATCAATTGAATTCACAGTAGAATTTTTAATACTCACAGACAAGCAGCAAATCAGACAACTATTAATGATTTTTAATGTTATTAAATAACTATCTGCATGGACATAAATCGTATGCATATTATTAAAGATACGCAATATATATAATTAATATTTAAAATGTGTTCATATAGTTCTTAAGAAATGTAATATAATACTCAATATATGATATATGTAATTAGTACCCAGTCATGCATTAATAGTATAATTTTTCTCACTTTCTATATATTTTTTTAATTAATTATTGTCATTAAAAATATATATAATATACATTTACTAACTTAAGAAACTTTATTAATTAGTATTTTCATATAAATTTTGCTTGAGTGTCGTTAAATTTGTAGCAATGAAAGTGTTATTATTAAAATTTCGATTGTACGTCTTTTCATTTATACGTCCTTTCAAGTCAGTCCGTTAAAAAACGTATAAACGGTGCTTTACTGAATTTGATTTGCTTATTATCGTTACCATCATCATCATCATCATCATCATTATAATTATTTTAGAACTTAATGATAGGATTTGAGAACTTTCAAAAATGTTATTTTCTTTAAGTAATAAAATTAACATGTTAAGAAATTCAATAATATAAGTCACGAAATCCTTATTAATATAGAAAGGGGAAAAAAAAAAACTTCGTAATTCACTACTACTAAATCAGAAGTATGATTAAAAATTGAAAAACTTGGATTTCTTATTAGCCGTTTTTACAGTTTTAATAAAAGAAAGTTTATGTTTCTTTGTACAGTACTGCGAGGATATGATGACTCGCATGTTACACCGATATGGAATTAAACTAGAATGATAAGTTTTGGGTTTAAATATAAATTTTTGCATGTCAAAATACGATTTTTGAATTTTCCATTATTATTTTTTTACTCAACACCATAGGATTCTGAAGATTGATAATACGTAGCAAGTAAATGAAAATGATTTTTTACCTATAGGTTGCTATGATTCTCAGTGATATGCTAACAGTACTAGTAAAAAAATATATTGGATCCATTCCTTAATTTATTTAATTCAGTTTTTTTTTTTTTTTTTTTTTTTTTTAATATGTATGAACTCATTATTTCCTAAAACCACATCATATTTTCACAAAAATTTGGCAACTTTCTTAAATTATCATTATTATAAATTGCTAAAAATGTGCTAAGTGTGCTATTATAAATTGCTAAGTCACGAAATCCTTATTAATATAGAAGGGGGAAAAAAAAAAACTTCGTAATTCACTACTACTAAATCAGAAGTATGATTAAAAATTGAAAAACTTGGATTTCTTATTAGCCGTTTTTACAGTTTTAATAAAAGAAAGTTTATGTTTCTTTGTACAGTACTGCGAGGATATGATGACTCGCATGTTACACCGATATGGAATTAAACTAGAATGATAAGTTTTGGGTTTAAATATAAATTTTTGCATGTCAAAATACGATTTTTGAATTTTCCATTATTATTTTTTTACTCAACACCATAGGATTCTGAAGATTGATAATACGTAGCAAGTAAATGAAAATGATTTTTTACCTATAGGTTGCTATGATTCTCAGTGATATGCTAACAGTACTAGTAAAAAAATATATTGGATCCATTCCTTAATTTATTTAATTCAGTTTTTTTTTTTTTTTTTTTTTAATATGTATGAACTCATTATTTCCTAAAACCACATCATATTTTCACAAAAATTTGGCAACTTTCTTAAATTATCATTATTATAAATTGCTAAAAATGTGTACGTAATTCGATAATAAATATCAGCGTCATAAATTAATTATTTTTATTTGACTATAAATACATTTTTATATTGCCTGCAAATTATGTTTTTAAAATTCGTTTTAGTCCACTCCGATTTTTCAATTATATAATCTTCGGATACTCCGGAAATTATTTGCATCAATTGTGTGATGTCACTTATGCTCGATTCACTAGTATATGACATATATCTTGTGAAATACTGTTTAATATTTATTTTCTTACTATTCGGTCTCCGGTAAGAATGCTAGAGTTTACATCTTAAGATGGAACTCTTACACGACAATTTTAGTCAATAATTTATGCTATTCTATCTAAAAATGTTACTGTACCAATATTGTCGAAATTATTGATAAAAAACAGTAATTTAGAGTTCTGTCTCTAGACGGAAATTCTTGCACCTATGGTCTGCTCCCGCCGAGTGCATGATTTTTACACATGTATTTCCAAATTTATTTCTCCTTGCCAGTTTAAATTAATAAACATTATTTTACATGATGTATATGTATGGAGAAAGACATCTTTTACATCATGTTTTCTGCGATCGTAGCTGCTGTGTACTATTCTGAAAATTTTAAAATGAAAGTTCCTCTGTAAAAGAACTAATGAATTTTTTTATATTTAATTTATTATTTGAATCAATAAATAGATCTCCGAAACTATACAAATCCTGGATAAACATTTCTTTTCTTTCATTCAATACATTGTCACAATTCTATTTATTTTTTTTATGTTAAATTTTCGTTTTTATTTCACTATTTTATTTGTTTAAAATGCATGCATGGAAACTATACATAAAATTTTGCTTTCTTTATTTCAATACATTGTTATAGTTGTGATGTTAATTTCAAGCATGACCCATGGAATTACTATTAAAAAGTTGCTTCATTATCAAAATCCTTAAACTTAACTATTTTGATCTCTCAATTTTTTTTTCTTTATTGAAGATTGCATGAAAAACGGAAAAAATAAGGTTAAGCCTAAAAGATAAGTTTTTTTTTTTTTTTTTTTTTTTTTTAACCAAATCGAAAATTATTAGATAACTAGCGAGCTTCGCCCGCTAGCGGGTCAGTATTTTCGCGTAAATCACTAAAATTAATGAATAACTAACAGAAACTTTTAGTATTAAAAAAAAGAAATTAAAAAAAAAAAAAAAAATATTTCTGATTGGGTAAAAAGTCGGGCCGGGTCCCCACTGCCTTCGGCAGCACAGTCCCGTGCGCGCTGCGCGCGCGTATTCCTTTCCTGAGCCTTCGTGCCCCCTAAAAAAAAAAAATCATTTCTGATCGGGAAAAGGGTGAAACCTCGCAAAAGGGTGGAATCTCGCACTGGGTCCCCACTGCCTTCGGCAGCGCAGTCGCGTGCGCACAACTTAAGGGATACACGCGCTGCGCGAGCGTATTCCTTCCCTGACCCTCCGTGCCCCCTAAAAAAAAAAATCATTTCTCATCGGGTAAAATCTCGCACCGGGTCCCCACTGCCTTCGGCAGCGCAGCCCCGTGCGCTCGGCGCATATTACAGCGCCATAAAAGAAAACTGATTCAGGACGCCTCAAAACGTGTAAATCAGGTGAAAACCTTCGATAATTTAAAAGAACTTTAAAATATTTTTCGAATGATGCATTAAAAATAATTTAATCATAATTAGAAATTGAAATATTGAAATTACAAAATATTACAGCGCCATCTGGCGGTACAAATTTCTGTATTCCACTGTTCGATTCCAATTCAATAAAGATTTCCAATGATGTATTACTTATGAAATTATTTTAATTGGTAGCTGAGATACAAAAGAAAACGAATTCAGGAGACCTCAAAACATGTAAATCTGTTGAAATCTTTGAATGATATAAAAGAACTTTAAAATATCTTTCGAATGATGTATTAAAAATAATTAAACCAAATTAGAAATTGAAATATTGAAATTTGAAAATATTACAGCGCCATAAAAGAAATTTGATTCAGGACACCTCAAAACGTGTAAATCTGGTGAAAACTTTCGATAATTTAAAAGAACTTTAAAATATCTTTCAAATGATGTATTAAAAATAATTTAATCATAATAAAAAATTGACATTGAAATTTGAAAATATTACAGGGCCATCTGGCGGTACAAATTTCTGTATTCCACTGTTCGATTCCAATTCAAAAAAGCTTTCCAATGATGTATTACTTATGAAATTATTTTAATTAGTAGCTGAGATACAAAAGAAAACGAATTCAGGACACCTCAAAACGTGTAAATCTGTTGAAAACTTTGAATAATATAAAAGAACTTTAAAATATCTTTCGAATCATGTATTAAAAATAATTTAATCATAATTAGAAATTGAAATATTGAAATTTGAAAATATTACAGCGCCATAAAAGAAAATTGAAACAGGACACCTCAAAACGTGCAAATCTGGTGAAAATTTTCGATAATTCAAAAGAACTTTAAAATATCTTTCGAATGATGTATTAAAAATAATTTAATCATAATTAGAAATTGAAATATTTAAATTTGGAAGTATTACAGCGCCATCTGGCGGTACGAAATTCTGCATTCCACTGTTCGATCCCAAATCAACAAAGCTTTCCAATGATGCATGACTTAGGAAATTATTTTAATTAGTAGCTGAGATACTTTAAAATGTGTATTGAATTACGTATTAAAAAAAAAAAAAATTAAACATAATTAGAATCTGAAATATTGAAATTTTAAATTATTACAGCGCCATGAGACCTCAAAACATGCAAGTCAGGTGAAATTTCGAATTCCATTATCTACGGTAGTCGGTTAATGGAAGTAAATAGAAAAAGAAATATTTTTACCTCAAGTGTATTTGTGTAGTTTTGAAACTGACATCCTCTTTCGGCAGATAAAATGTGAGGCGTGTAAAGATAAAATTTAATTTGCAATTAAAATGTAAAACTTTTGTTTATTGACCAAAATCGATGAAATTTAAACTGCAAGTTTGTTTTGTGGTGTTAAGATTGTATACTAAGTAAAATGTGTAAAATTTGAAAAATTGAAGAAAATAGAAAATTGCAATTTTTAATCGCAGTACGAAACACATGACTTCATTAAATACCAGATGTGTTTCGGTTGAAGACTGCTGTAGACGAAAAGTCTTGCAAAGCTAAGATTCTTGTGATTTGTTGCCAATATTTTTTTATAGTTTAGTTAATTTTAAAAAATCTAATTGTCCCATCGGTTTAAGAAAAAAAAGCCCTTTCCAATGGTATCTTGTTTGTAACAATACGACTGATATTTCTAATTTATTTTCCACCTTTTCTGTAAAAATGTCGCTTTTTAAGCATTTAATCATGAATTCTGGGTCATTTTTCGTTAGACAATGGTCGACATTTTAATTAATATCTCCGCTAATTAGGGTCGCATCGTTTAGCAATTTAGATAACCCAGATCTGCGATAAATTCTCTGTCCATCGGTACCTGTTCGAAGTCAGTGCGACCGTTCAAGCCGTTTCTCACAGACACACGCGTACAGATTTTAATAATATAAGGAGATATTTCACTAAAAGCAATAATAGTGAAAAAGAACACATTTGCCAGGTTTGTATAGACTAGGAGAATTTCGACATTGACCTATACTGCTTACATACAAGCGTTAACATTCCCATTAGATTAAGCTCGCAAGGTTATTTGCATGAAGGTAAAACATACGACTGCAGCGATCATGTGAGAAAGTGTGAGAAATACATTAAATAACAGAGCGCATGCTCGAAACTAAGTAGCTCTGCAAACGTAAATATGCTAATGCCATGTGTGCTATGTCGCTATATGCTGTTCATGCATGAATATTTGTGGTTTTTTTTTTTATGTGTGAAATAATAAGAAAATTGTGAAATGTTATTGTGAAATCTATAATAATAAAAGAAGATGTCTGTCTGCCTGTGCATCTATACGTTCAGCCCCTACTGAACGCAGAAGTACAAAATTTTACATGCGGGTGCTCAGAAGACTTCCCGAGAGGATAGTGCAAAAATAATTAAAAAATTTTAATTAGATCCGGAGATATTAATTAAAACGCCATCCTATGTCTAAACAAAAAACGATTCAAAAACCCAGGCGACTGTAATTTTTCCCTTGAACCGCGTTCCTCAAAAGAAAAAGCAGAGAGAGAAAATTTCGCGGGTTTTTGTAAAGCGATTGCTGCTCAACTAATAGAGATATTGAAAATACACCTGTACCACAAGAAAGAGCTTTTATTACCGACTCTTACGGTACATTTTTTTTTTGAAAAATACGGACTTTTTATATATATATAAAAAAGTTTTAAAAAGGGTCCAAAATTTCTCTTTTTCTCGATTGTCTTTTTTGAATCGCCCTCTGCGAAAGACCAATTGTCCCATTTCTTAACAATTGGTATATTTGAAAAAGTTATTTAATCCTCTTTCGAACCATACAAACATTTTATCAAAATACGTATTAGCGATCCATAGTTATAGATTTTACAAAACATCGATTTTTTCACAAAACATTTTATAACCCAAAATCTTTTAGAGATAAATCATTCTTTTTTTTTTTTTTTTTTTTTTTTTTTACATAGACCTCGATTAGACGAATCATATTTCAAAAGATTGAAAGATTTTTTTTTTTTTTTCAAAAACTGAATCCGTTATAAATATTTAAATTTCCTGCATGCCTGCAGTTTTTGATGACATTCTGAATCCGCGTTTGCGTTCGAACAACAGTTAGTATTTTGGTTACCATGGAAACTCTCTTTTAAGTTTCCAGACGATATTTCGAAAGTAGAGCGAAGCAAGAAGGGGAGCACAATTTTTGCTCCCCTTCTTGCTGCTGATAGTTACACTGTTAAGAATTCCATAAAATTTGCAAAAAAACATTCAAAACTGCCCTCACACTAATCTCACTATGGTTTTTTTTTTATGTAAAATCTCTTTTCACTAATGTTCCAATAAGTTGCGCCCTCTGCTGTCTCGAAAATAGATTAAAAGAGTTTCATTTTCACATCTTTTGAAATACAAGAATTAATCTCTCTTACCCACATTTGTTTATCACCACTTTTTCTTTTCAAAATAAATTCATCGTCAGTCTGAAGGTTTAGCCATGGGTTCCGCTCTCTCCCCAATTCTCGCAGATATTTACATGCACTATTTCGAAAGCAAGTTTTTTAAGAAAATATCTTTTCCTTTTTGGACCCGTTACGTTGACGACACCTTCACGCTTATCGACATATCTCATCACAATATTGACCATGTCTTAGAAACTTTAAATTCAATTGACAGTAATGTTCAATTAACATATGAAATAGAAAATAATGGCTCCCTTCCATTTCTTGATACCCTCGTCTCTCGCACTGTAAATGAATTTTCAACCACCGTTTATCGAAAAAATTTTGCTGTCTCCCTTCCTCCCCATGCGCGTTCATGTCACCACCTAACCAAACAATGGCTGCTTTCTATACTTTTGTAAACCGTGCACTTAATATTTGTTTAAATCCTATTTTATTAAAATCTGAAATTAAATACCTGAAAGTCATTGCAATTGACAGAGGTTATGACCCTTCCATTATAGAAAAAGCTATCCAAAAATTACAACTCCCTCGTATTTCGTCTACTAAATTAGTCTCTTCTAATATCAGTATTGTCTTACCCTATTTTCCTAAATCCAGTCAAACCATAGCTAAAATTCTGAAACAATATGATTTTAAAATAATATTTTCGCCTTCCAATAAACTCATTTTTTCTCAGTTAAAAGATCCCATTGATATGCTTAATTCTTGGGGTATTTATAGTATTTCCTGTCAGTGTGGTTTATCATATATTGGCCAAACTAAACGCAGTCTTAAATTTCGTCTAAAAGAACATATGAATTACATCCGCAAACAAGAAACCAATAAATCGGCTATTTCTAAACATTGCTGGGAGGAAAATCATAATTTTAAATTTAATTCAGCTAAAGTAATTCGCAGACCTAAATCCATTCATGAACTCGATTTATTTGAAGCTTTTCATATTTATAAAAATTTTAAAAACCTTGTAAATTGTGATTTCGCTATTCCTTATTTGTCTGACTGTTGGAAATTTTATATTCAGTCCACATTTTCTTAATTTTTCTACTGTTTACACAGCTAACTTTCCTAAATTCCTATTGGCGACTCTCCCCACATTTCCCATAATCCTATTGGTTGAACTAAATCCGGCCCCTCTCGTATATATACGTGCGCGTCTCCTGAATCAGAATCCTTTTTGCACTGAAGACGGTACGCTTTAGGCTACTGAAACAGCTGCATGTATGCATTTCCAATATTTTTCTTTGGCGTTTCTGACGTAGTAGTTTATTCCGGTTTTAATATTCTAACTCCAAGTCTCCTGTTATTATACGTAAAATATGTATTGTTAGTAAAGTAAAAGTCACTAATGATAAAAAATTATGTTATAAGATTTCAAGACAAGAAATATATACTATTCTATTAAGATTTGTGCCAAGTAAAATTATTAAACTTTGGTTCATAGAAATACCTCTCATAGGCTTCAATGCTTTGGAATACTTTCGGATGTCGTTGTATACAAACCAGTTATGGCATTTACTCACTTTTCTATAACAATCATCCGATACTGAACTTGAGTAACATATTTCAATTTCATTAAAATTTGTGTAAAATAAAGGAATTAAACTTTAGTTCATAGTAACACCTCTCATCGAACGCAATGCTTTGGAATACTTTCGGGTGTCCCTGTATACAAGTAAGTGAGGGTATTTATTCTATTTTCCATGGGGAACCGCCGACAGTGAACTTGAATAACGTATATAATTTCATTAAGGTATGTGTAAAGTAACGGTAATAAAATAATGGTGTATAAAAATACCTCACACAGAACAGAATGCTTTGGAATACTTTCTGGTGCCCCTGTGTACAAACTAGTAGAAGCACACACTACATTTTTAAGAGGGAACATCCTATACTGAACTTTAATAAAATGTATCAGTTTCAAGAAATTTCAAAAATAATAACCGAAGTTAGAGTGCAGACAGACAGACGCACAGACAGCAGACAAACGGACAGACAGACAAACCGAAGTCATTCCCACTTTCAACCTCGTTAGAAAGTGTTAAAAACATTTATAAAGTAATAAAAACATTTAATATAAACGAAACTGTAATTCCAGCAAATTTCCAATACCCATTAGTGTAACTGAATATTTTTGTGTGGCCCTGTAAATCTAACGACAATCATACTGTATTCTATGGAAAGCATTCTTTTATGCATATGACTAACATATTTTGATTTCATTAAAATTTGTGAAAAATAAAGTTTTTAAAGTTTGGTTTATAGAAATACCTCTATTAGAACGCAATGTGTCAGAGAATATTTTCGGGTTTCCCTGTATACAAACTTGTGATGTTATTTACCCCATTTTTAATAGGGAACATCCGATAGTAATGTTGAATAACATATTTCAATATCATCAAGAT
This sequence comes from Salticus scenicus, assembly GCA_963930645.1. Lineage (NCBI taxonomy): Eukaryota > Metazoa > Arthropoda > Arachnida > Araneae > Salticidae > Salticus > Salticus scenicus. The sequence continues at coordinate 156,775,410 of OZ005653.1, forward strand.
ATGTGTAAAGCAACGGTAATAAAATATGGTTTATGAAAATACCTTCCATAGAACACAATACTCTGGAATACTTTCTTGTGTCCCTGTATACAAACAAGTAGAGGTACACACTCCATTTTCAATAGGGAACATGCTATAGTGAATTTGAATAATATATATCAGTTTCAAAAAGTTCCAGGAATATTTACGGGAGTTAGTACACGGACAGACACACGGGCAGACAGACGGATGGACAGACAGACGGGTGGACAGACAGACGGACAGGCAGACGGATGGACAGATAGACGGACAGACCCAAACCGAAGTCAATAACAGTTTTCAACATTCTTTAGAAAGTGTTATTAACGTTCGAGTAAATATCATGCATTAAATGCATTATCGCAATTAGGGATATAGACATCGCATTTAGGATATAGTAGCTTATAAATGCGACAAAAATTTCCTAAATGCGACGCTGGTATATATTTTTATAAATTACAGAATTTTTTTTAATTTCTTGAAAAGAAATGACACAAAACACAAATTTAGAACTAAGAGCAATTTTCTTAAAACCATTCTCGTTAAACTTTAAATTTCAACCATTTTCTCTTTCTTTTCATATTTATTTATTTACTAAAATATCATAAATTTCCTAAATGCGATAAAGTTACCAAAAATCACGTCGCATTTAGGCACAATGACCTTATTTCACTTGGGGCAAATATTTCATTTTATCAAACGTCACAGTCATAGAAGATAAAAACAGTTAAAAATATGGTATTTAACTGCAAAAACAAGTTTTCTTTTGCAGTGTACTTTTCTTTAATTTAAACAGACTTAACTCGTAATAAAAAAAAAAAGCATTATAATTTTTACTACATACATTTCTAAAATTTGGCGGCATACAAAAGTGCCGCGGCACAGTGGTTGAGAAACACTGCCCTAGAGATAGCGTTATCTGTCTGGAAGAAAACCCGTGTGGATCATTTTGTCCGCTAGGAGGATCAATAGAAATTGCTACACATATCGTGTAGTTCTGTGTAATAAGATTGAAGTAAGGTACGTACGTTCTATTCTTATAAATATATGTGTTTAACATTTCTTTCATAAATCGTATTTTAAATCTTTTTAAACTAATGATAAAAAATACTATATTTTATAGTACCGTCGGTAAATAAAGTGTCAATACAATATTTATTCTATCTAGTTATAAATTATTGTACAGAGGCCCATCCAGGTTTTATTTATTTAATTGTAATTATTATTATTATTATTATTGTTATTATTTGAATAACGAAATATTTTTGTGAAATTTTTTATCTATTTTTGCGGGAAAAAATATCATGTAAAACTTTTTTCCATTATAATAATAATCCTTTTATATAGTATTTAATATTAAGTTAATAGCGCTTCCTTCAACTAAATATTGATATTATTTAAAAATAATTCTAACAACATGGAAAATTTTTATAAAAAAGATCATTTTTAAAAAAGAAAATCTTGTGAAGGGACGTTTTTATAAATTTGAATTTTGTGAAGGGACGTTTTTATGAATTCGAATTTTATGAAGGGATCATTTTATAAATTTGAATTTTGTGAAGTGGTCCATTTTATAGATTTAAATTTTGTAAAAGATCGCTTTTTATGATGTGGAACTTTGAGATGGGGCACCAAAAGGGCCCAACTTTAGCCTGGATCAACCCCTGTTGTAATAGCAAATTTATCATCCATTATTTTCACATGAAATATTTTCAATAAAAATAGGAATTCAAAAAATTTGAATTTAGCTTATGTATAAAGTAATCAATACAAAAGAATAAACATCATAATAAGAATAAACATCATAAAATGCAAAAAACTCGCAACAATTGTTTCGGGTTGAAAAAGCACACGGCTCTTCGTCAGGCGAACAAAGTAGGTACGAGTGCTGCAATCAAACTGGCAACGCTTTCTTATTATTAGTTTATGTATGTGTAGTATATATCTGAACCTCTTATACTTATTGTACATGTTCAATATTAATGGCGGGCACATACACTTACAAACACACACACACACACACAAAGTTTTGTTTGAAAGGCTTCAAATTAATTTTTTTACTCTCAATTAACTTGTTTATAATTTTTAATATTCTAAAGAACTGTATGTTTGTTTAGGGCGATTCAAACTTTAAAATTCTTAAATTAAACTCCTAATTTGGCAATGTGTCTTATTTGATTACTCTCCTTAGTTAAAAGTGGTTGAATATGAGTTTTAACTCTTTAAGAAATCATATCAATACTGGGAAATAGAAGTTCGAGTAATCAAATATAAAGTTAAATAAGAATAATGTTATATCTTAATGTCTTAAGCAATGTGTGATATTCTGCATATATCTGCCACCGCCACATTAGAATGTAGAAAAAGAGGGGAAAAAAGCTAAAAAAAAACCCGTAGGAATAGCATGGGAAGAAAAACAAAAAAACTCACAATGTCAAGCGTGTTTAAAAAAAAAAAAAAAAAAATACATATGTATCAAATATATATATCTGTCAAATATTATTATAATTAAATGTACTGTTTTTATGTGATTCTGTTTAATTTGAAATAATAAAGATGCCCACAAAACTTTTTTATTGTAGTTAAAAAAAAAAAAAAAAAAAATGAAGAATTATTAATAATTTTCTGTTTGGAAATTAATTATGAATAAAAATTAGACCATTTTCGCCACAAAGAAAATTTAATTTTTTCTTACAAATAGTTTTGTTGTAATATAACTTGTTTCAATTAAATTATTTGTAAAATTTTAGTCATTAAATAAAGCCATTTAAAAAAAATTCTTTAGTTAGAATACAATTAATCATGCATGAAATCCAATTGCATTCATTTTAAACTGTAAGAATAATATGTTAATTACAAATTAATGAATTCGATAATTTTAAAGTAAAATAGTAAACTTTTTTTTTTTTTTTTTTTGTTAAAATACTTTTACAAATACAAAATTAAAATAACTTTACACATTCGCTACAATATGAATCGTTTTTAAGTCTTCATATTTAACGTTTCATGTGCTGTCGGTGTTTTTATCATCCCGTGGCATTTTCCGCATCTATTGCTGATGATAATATTTAAATAATTTAATAAACGTTTTGGAAGAATATTAAAAAGCGGCGCTCACTGTTTAAAATAAGAAAATAGTCCAATGACATAGTGTTAATAAAATCCATAGTTTTAAATTAAAGTAGTAAACATGTTGCTGCAATATGGTTCTTTTTATAACAGCAATATTACATTTTACAGTTGTTCATACAACCTATTAAATTATTCACTCTATTTTAGATTAAGATAATATATGTGTGTGTAAAAAGAGAGAACGATAAATAGAAAAATATGTAACATACTAAATCATTATAAATTTCTTTTAAAATTAATGAAAAAGTTACTTTTAGCTGCTGAAATAAAATACTTAAGTGCATAATATGATTTAGTGTAATGTGAATAGCAAAATTGGTTAAAATATCTTGACACTTTTACTTTTTAAGTAACTATAAGCAACATATTTAAACTTAAAAACTTCTTTTATTTTTCTCTCCTAGGTAGTAGTACGTGTTCTTTGCACCTGAAGAAGAAAGGTCATGTTTCCTTACGAAATCGGTAGTGCTTACATAAATTTCATGATGTGTAAAAATTTTTTTAAGTTTAAATATTTATTGTACACCAGTTATTTAATTTTTTATAATAAACAACATAATTAGATTGGAAAAGGGTAAATATATATCACAGACGGTCTCAAAGTATTTCATCGTTTTTCTTTAGGAGTAGAGTTGAGAATATCGGAAGGATCCTGCCATGCCTAAAAATAGTTTAGTCGTTGTAAAGATTATCTATATATAGCATAGCTTCCAATATTTACAATTTTTATTCGCCACAATTTTTAAATAAAAATCCATCATAGTTATTTTCTACGATTAAATAAATTGTAAATTGTTATAGAAAATTTCTGGTATGAAGATTTCCTGTATGTATATATATATATATATATATATATATGTATGTATGTATAGATTATCAAAAGTTATAATCACAAGCTAATAAATTTTTTTTTAATTAAAATGCTACAATTACAAGGTAACATATTTTTAATCAAAGAGTTACAATTATAAGTTAATGGATTTTTTAAAATTAAATTTGTAATTACAAGCTAATAGATTTTTTTTTTTTTAATCAAAACTGTTTTGTTAGACAGAATGTTTTTATTTACTTTATTTGTTAGGAATAATATAAATTTATATAGACAAACAAACATTTAAAACAAATTTGATAATTAAAAAACCAATAATAATAATTAACTCTTAACCAAATATCTCGACTTTGTCTATGTAATCATATGCATGACATATTAATTATAATCTAAAAATAAGTTTTAAATAAAGTTAAGCTAGTTTCTAAATGAAGCTAGTTTTAAATAAAGTTAAATTTCATATGTTTAAACCTACAGCATCGTCTACTATTATGGCGTCATTACATTTCGCTTTCGTGCATCTCTGGTTTTGACGACCACGTTCAAAGAGAAACGAAACTTTGTCCTTGGTGTTTTTTTTTTTTCTCTGTTCGTTAAGTGCCCAGTGTCTAATAGGTGATAGACAAAATATTCATACATCAGAACAGAACAGCTGTGAATTAAGATACCACTACATGCATTTCTCAATGCATTTATTCTTGGCTTAGAGGCAGTAGTGGACTGTTAAAAGTTTCTCTTTCAAACTAGTAAGGTATATATTTTCATTTTTTCCTCGGAATTATTAATGAATAACAATATTTTTGTTAAGAGTTTGGTAATGAAATATATAATCAGCATACTTCCATATGCAGAATTAGCAGTTATTTAGTTTAAAGTATTGCTATAATAATAACCTTAAAATTATTCAGTAAGCAGTTTTCTCATATAAGTTATCATTTTTGGCTATTAAATATTTTATTATATAAAGGAATGACACAAAATACCATTTTTAAGTTTGAACTGTATATCTCTAACTATGCGTATTCTAAATTTCAAATCTTCTGATCTGCTTCTTTTCTCAAAGCACAGATTGTTGTTACACACATAAGAGTTTAATTACAGGAATATGGTGAACGAAAGCGATCAGTCAAGGAAAAAATGTCTTCTCCCAAAATGTGACTTGTCAGAGAGGAACCAAATTTTTCAGCGATCTCTAATGGAGGTAAATCAATATTAAATTCTGTGAGGGAATTGGGATTGAAAAAAAACTTGCCTAAAAAGGAGATGACCGTTCAATAGAGGGGGACTTTCAAAGAGGATTACCTTAATAAAATAATTTGTAAAATATCCATTAAACAAAATTAATGCTTTTTTTTGTTTTGTTTTGTTTTGTGATTTGGGCAGTGGAGTCTGTAATTTTTTTTTTTTTTTTCTTCTTTTTCTTCCCCTTTTTTCTCTCCTTTTGTTTCTGAAAACTTTTTCTATTTTTTGGTGTTAAATGTAACGCAGTACAAATTATTATTTAAGCAGACTTTTCCTGCTTCACGGGTCATTATATGTATTGAAATGAATAATAATAAAAATATATAAACTAATTTTTATATTGCTTTATAAATAAAAACCAAAAACAAAATCTATTGAAATTGCTCAAAACCTCGCTTTGAGGCCCTGGCAGTCTTCGGACAGAAACAGGCAGACTTAGTTCATGGATTTATTTTATTCGACGTATATGCGAAACAGTCCAACAAATCTGTCGATTTAACAAACGTAGGCGTAGCTAGAGTCCTGCGAGGGTTGAGTAAACTTCACTCGAACCTGACCCGTAATCCGACCTGAACTCGTAGCTTCTAACCCGCAATCGGGGACGAGCGCTTTTATTAGACCAAAACCAATCGGTCTCTGTCCGTCTCTTGTGGTGTCTCTTGTGGTAGTTTTTTTTTTATTTATTTTTTTAATTTAAATATCACTTTAAGGAAAGAAATCTTTATGCATACATCGAGGGCTGCAACCTTCACATACTTGTTATGCATTATTAAAAAAGTCTAGACCTCTAGATATGAAATTTAAGATAATAATATTTATTAACTTTAAAATACCATATTATCAATAGTTTTATGACAAAAAGTTAGAAATAAAGCATAACACTGTGATTTGTTTCGCGAATACTGCAGTATATTTTATCATAAAAACATGTTTTGCTGCATTCGGCGGTGGTGTGATTGGTAAATGCTCGGCTACGACAGTGCATGGCTTCAGGTTTGGGTTTCCATTTGAGGTGTGAGTTCGATTTTTAACGACGGATATCAGGATTTTTTTTTTTTTCTTTTTAAATATAAATTTTGTATTTGTGCTCTAAACAATTCTAAAATCTGTTTTTAACAGAAATACAAAATCGTATGCATATATATTTATTTTATTTATTAAAAAAGCCTTAAAAAACGGTAGTGTTTTTAAGCCTAACATGGCGGTGTTTTAAGCCTAAAACCTAAAACATAGCGGCGTTTTAAGATACTTGCAATGTCTTAATTTCAGATGCAAAAAAGTGTCTTAAAAAGTAAGACATTTTATTTTCGCTTAAAAAATGCCCATCCATATAAGACACATTTTTAACTGAATTTAAAACATTTACATTTACATTACATTGACCCTGATATCGGTGTTCAGTTGAGATGGCGTCGTGGACCGGTGAACAACGCGCATTTGCTGTGAAGGCGTTTTACAAAAACAACAACTACGTGGCCGCGCAGCGTGTATTTCGTGCTGATTACAATCTCCCACGTCATGGTTCTGTCGGCGCATGCTATCAAATTGTCGGTACCACAGACTAAGGAAATACTTAGACTGGGCAAGTCGGTTCTAAAAGTGAAGTCTCAACTGTAACCGAGCCGCCACATTGGTATAAGCAAAACATTAATGCGTTTTTCATACAATCGTATTGGTATTATTCTATATTAATTGTAAAGGAGGCTATAAATCGTGAAAAATGGCTTGTGCAGCCTATGGTTGCACCAATAGACCATCTAAGAAGGTTCCGGGAATTACGTTTCACAGGTAAGTTTCAGTAAATATACTTGATCAACAAAACATTTCCATATTTATTTTAGCGTTATGAGGTGTGGTAGACATTTGCCAGACAAGCGTTGCAGATTAACCATTACGTCGCTGAATAGAATATTGGATATTTATTTTTTTCATTGAGAAATAAAACAAATGTGAACTAGTATGTTGTGGCCACCACAAGACTTTCTTCTATATTTTCCTATACATATTGAATCAGTAACAATATTTTTTAAAAAAGTACGATTTTTTTTCTCAGTTTTGTTTTTTTTTGTTAAAAGCAATACATATTCAAATAGTAACAATAAAAAAAAAAAAAAAAAAAAAAATTAAAAAATACTTTTTTTTTTTTTTTTTTTTTTTTTTTTTTTTTTGGTTAAAAGTAAAAAAAATCAATAACTTAGTTTTAAATAATCACAGATTTATAGTTCAACATTCATTTTAAAGGTATTGACGAGATCTTTCGAAAGATACCCATCTTCAAAATTTACCCCTCCCATTGGTGTGGGGGGGTACTTCCCCCCAGGGGGGTAGCGATGTCCCCACATGCACAGAAATTTTTTCCTAGTTAACTATTACTATTATTAATAACTCATATTAAATTTACAATCACAAGTTAAAAATAACTCTCATTATGTACATTTATACGACATTTTGTCCTATACTGCTATGTTAAAAATTTAGAAAAAATGAGATCACAGCGTCACCTGTTGAGCGCTTGATCCCCAAATGTAATCAGCACCAGTGTATGTCGGAGACCAACTAAATACCAAGTTTGGTTAAATTTCGTTAAAAAAAAAAAAAAACTATTTTTTTTTTCTGTTTTTTTTTGTTAAAAGTAAAAAAAATCGATAACTTTGTTTTAAATTATCACAGATTTATGGTTCAACCATTCGTTTTAAAGGTATTGACGAGACCTTTCGAAATATACCCATCTTGAAACTTTGCCCCCCCGGGTGGGTAATTCCCCCCCCCGGTGGGGCGGGGAACCGATGCCCCTACATGCACAAAATTTTTTTCCTAGTTAACTATTACTATTATCAATAACTCATATTAATTTTGCAACTCATAATTTTGGTTCGTGAGATACAGCGTCCACAAAAAAATGATACAAACAGACAGACAGACATTTTCTAAAAACTATTAATTCGTGTTCTGGACATCCCAAAACATGTAAATCCATCAAAAAACGGAGGTCGAAAATTTTCGCGAATCCAATACTATATTACATATAGAAGAAAGTAAAAAATATGCTTTAATCCCGTTCTTGCCCCCCCCCCTTCTCCCTGAGAGGGGGGGCGATATTAAAAAAAATTATGCCAGAAATCTTCGCGGGAGTGTACTCGACAATTTCACAAAGTTTCATGGCGATCGGATGAATGGTGTTGTAATGGATGAAGGATAAACAGACAGACATGCATTCGTTTTTACATATACAGATTGCAATGTTACTGGTTTCTTGCTTATACCAATATGGCCGCCGGTCGCTCTAAGCGCCTTACAGTTACTTCACTTTTCCCCATTCAAGAAAGCCGTCTGACCGGGTCTAAGTATTTCCTTAGTCTGTGGTCGGTACAGAACTTTGAGGAAACGGGTAATGTGATGAGAAAAAGGGGTGGAAGCGCGAAACGCGTGTGCACACCAGAGAATGTTGCAAGAGTGGAAGAAGCCTTCAGCCGAATTCTCAGGCCTTCTGCACGCAAGCATGCCCTGCGACTTGGCATTCCTCACAAATTTCAAGCATTGTAAATTCATGTTGTAATTCTTTTATATCGCTGTGAATAAATTTGTATCGCTGGTGGAGGTTTCAAAATCGCCTATTTCACAGACGCACCTGCTATAAGAAACCGAATTAAAATTCTATTTCACGAAATACAGTTATTGAACAGTCATTGAACATATCTTTTAAAGAATTAATTGTTGCACAAATATTGCAAGTATATAATTAAATTAAAACTAGTTTTATTAAAACTGTCTAAAAGAAAAAAAAAAAAAAAAAAAAACTATTTGGATTATAAACAAAACTTCATACATATATATATATACATATATAAAGTAAAATAAAGAAGCAAATATACGTTGGAAGGCAAATATTTTTCTCATATAACGTTTTAAACGTTAAGTATTAATATTTATTCATTTCTTATTTACAAATTATACTTTTGAGTTATGTTGCTTTAAACTGCGATGAAGGAAGAGAATGTCATCCAATCTATGAATTCAAATAAATTATATTCAGAAAAAAGCAACAGCAATTTTTTTTTTTTTGAAGAAAAATATTTTGCGGGTAGAACAGCGGTTTTATCCACGAGTGAAAAATTAATGATAACTGGACCCGCACCCGACTCGCAAAGCGGAACCTGTTGGTAACCGCAGTTACGCGACCCAATGCAGGATTCTAAGCGCAGTTTTTCAAATTATTGGAAGGCCCTGAATCGAACTTTTTGAAGCATTACGATTGTAATCAAAGCAGTCTAAAGAAACAGCCACTAGCAGTACAAAAGTAAACCACGTTAAATACACCACAGAGCAGGATTTTCACTGATTCAAAAACAATGATCAACAACTTGGAACACAATCGTTAAAAGGTTACTGTTCAGAATAGTTGTCTGAACACAACTGATCTTTCGAAAGTTATTCTGTTCCTACACTCTACACTGCAGTATGGCGATCTGTTCTAGAATCCATCAGAAAATTCTAGAATTTGGCTCCCGTTGAAGATAGAGCTTAAAAACTTCTGTAACCCTAAACTATCATTTCTCGATAACTTTGATTCAAGTCACAAAATTCGTCCAATTAACTTGCCAAATTTGTCACCAAGGTTGATCTTAGTGGAAGTGAATAGATCGTCCTTTGTTTTCCCTTTAACTATAAATCTGTTTCCTTTCAATAAAAGTAGCATAATCCTGCATCGAATAGCAAATATGATGCAGAAAAGAGATTTAATTCTCTGGAAAATTTCGAATTTGGCTACTGAAGTGCCTTCTGATTCCACTTTAAGTATAAATCTACTTTCTTTGCAATAACAAATTTCATTCAAGAAAGAGGTTTAACCCTTTGTAACACTATATATGGACGAAGTTCTATCGTAATTACATTCTGTCTGTGTTTTATTTTGTAAACAATAAAATAAAGATAAAGTAATAGCAATAAAATAAAGTTTCATAAAGTACTTTAACAATCGGCAGGTAATGCTGAATACCACTGTCTGTCGTGTCAAATAAAGATATGCTAACGTATAAGGTATCTCTCTCATACATAAAATAAGAAAAAAAAAAACTCCAAATTAAGTCAAGAAAGTGAAATAATATGCCAAAGGACAAAAGGAAAATGCATGAAAAATGCATTTTATACAAAGCAGAATCTTTCGCAATGTAATTTATGTAATGATTGATGTAGAATAACGAATACATAAAAATTCTAAGGGTTAGGTAGAATTCTAAAATATCAATGTTGCTTGGAAATCAATATGTCTTTGAAACAAACAATATTTTTTAAATATTAATAAAAATATAATTTTTTTTTTCATATTTATAAGATTTCCAAAATTATTCAACTTAATTTTTTATATTGTGACATAGTCAAGGTTGTGTCCATTGTGTTCGACTGCCTGCGTGAGGTCTCTGGTGCCGGATTGTCTGCAGTCTCGAGAAACCGGGCATACCAGGGGTTTTTTCATCCTCATGGCTACAAAGTAACCGCGATTTCACAGATGGTTTTGATGTGCCGCTTGGGCACCCCACGCTAGGGTGGTACCCCGCCGTTTTGTCGCCAGTTGAAACTCCAATGAACTGTTGACCTGAGGATACTCCTCCTGACCAAAGACTGTTTGATTGGTGTTTGTCGAGTGGGAAAAATTGTTCCCCCTTTTCAGATCACTAAGATTTTTGGAAGGACTAAGGATTCCAGATTATTAAATCGAGGACTTGGATTTACGTCTGGAAAGAGAACGGACGTTCTCTTGCATCTTTTAAACTGTTAGACCCGCTATGTTTCACAGGTATCTGTGATGTATGTCTAAAATGTTAAAAGTTGTTTTAATTAAAATCATGTTAAGTTTTGCACGTAAGATTATTATTCCTTGTGTGGGATTTACAACCAATTTTTGACTACTATCATGTGTTCCACGCTACGTACCTACTATATCACAGCAGAAGAAAAGTGGTGGCAGCAAGGAGGATGTGCGCCTAGAGTAAATTAGGTGCAGCCCAAGCCTTAGAGGATAAGAAACGCATCAAGAAGATTACCAGCCAACAGATGTCTCAGAACTACGAGTGGTGAGTCCCTTTCTTTTTCTATTTAAGTATCAGGGAGGTCTTAGTTGTAGGAGATTAGCTGTATTTTGGGGTAACTTTCTTGCAGGTGTTAAATGGTCATAGGAAAGATTTTTTCTTTTAGATTTTCAATGGTTCTGTGTTTTCTTTTGTAGTTAAAAGAAGAAAAATCTTTAACGAAAGTTTTAGGAATCAAAAGTAAATGGGATTTTTGTTTCTATTTGTTTTGAAATTGCTTAACTCAATATTAATCCGAGTTAAGTGAAGAAAAAAAAAAAAAAAGTTAATTAATAATTTTTTTTTCTGTGCAAAATAAAAGGCATCGGGTTAATTTTAATGTCATATTTTATTTTGGAGTATTTAATTGTTTTTGCTTCGTTTTGTCAATTGAATTTCAAAATTCACTCAGTTGTGGTTGTAATAGGAACTGAAGTTCAGTAATAGTGAAGTGTTTTATTGTAGTCATTAATTGTTTATGTATTTTTTATTATTCTTGTGAGAAAAAATATATTTAGTATCAATTATTTTTTTTTCCCTTTCTCTTTTTTCTTTATTATTATTATTATTTTTTTTTTCTCTTTTCTCTCTCGAGTGCTTGATTTGTTTTTTTAAAATGGCTTATTTAAGAAAACTGAATAAAAGTACTTTGCTATTATTAGCAACAGAATTTGAGACCGACGTATCGGAGGATACGAGAAATAAAGATATTATTCAGGCAATTTTAAACGCTTCTGATTACGATGAGGAAGAAGCAAAGGATTATTTAGTGAGAATTGTAAATGATTTAGAAAGAGTTGAAAGAGAAAAAGAGTTAGAGAGGAAGGAAAGAGAGAAAGAGTTAGAAAGGAAGGAAAGAGAGAAAGAGTTAGAAAGGAAGGAAAGAGACAACATTAGGCAGTTTGAGCTAGAAAAATTGAGGCTTCAAAATGAGGCAGAAGTCAATAGCACAGCGTCAACGGTAACATCAGTAGAACCGGGTAGAAAACGGATTCAATTAAGAGAATTGGTGCCTAAATTTGACCCAAAGCAAATTGACATTTCTTTGTTCCTTATGATTTTTGAGCGCCAAGCGGTAAAAGAAAAAGTCGAAGAAGATTGTTGGGTATCCCAATTAATCCCGTTATTACCGACGGATATAGCGGAGCTAATTGTAAAGGAGCCTGCGGATAAATTTGAAAATTACCAGCACATAAAAAAACTATTATTTAAGCGTTTCAAGTTGAGCGCGTTGGCGTTTAAAAATAAATTCGAAGACCATAATAAAAAACCAGCAGCTTTATGGGTAGATTTGGTGTACGAATTAAAAGGTTATTTAGACAATTGGCTAGAAGCCGTAGACGTTAAAGATTTTGAATCGCTGAAAGAATTGATACTCACCGAGCAAATTAAAAAAAGGGTTCCGTTTGAAATCCGAGAACATTATTTAGATACTTGGGAAGAGATAAATAATGCAACGAATCTCGCCGAAAAATGTGATAAATTTGAAGCGGTCAGGCGTGATCACAAAAAATTCGAACGGAAAAATTCCTTCAAGAAAGAAAAAACAAATTTCGGGTATTCTAAAAATAGTTATGACGTGAAAGGAGAAAGTGATAAGCAGGGAAAAAGAGAACTAGGTAAGAAAGAATCGGTTCAGAATGAGGAAATTTTCGAGAAACCGAGAAAAATAATTTGTTATCTCTGCGGTCAAGCTGGGCATATAAGACCTCGGTGTCCTTTGAACGATAAATCGGAGGCGATTGTAAATCATGTAATTACAGCGCATTATTTGAGTCCATCTTTCAGGCCATATGTTAAAAATGCTATTATAAACGGGGTTTATCGTAACTATTTATTAGACTCAGGTTCGGAGATAGATATTTGTGACCGTTCATGGGTTAATGATCAAGATTGGTTGGGAGAGACGGTGAAAATACGGCAGCCATTAGATTCCGAATGTATTTCCTTACCTGTGGCTAGGATTACGATTGAGGGAGATTTTGGTATTATTGTGACTAAAGCAGCCGTGAAACCAATCGATTTGATTCAGGAATATTATTTAATGGGGAATAAAACCGCTAGGTTGATTGAAGCGCAGAGAAGACGCTCATTAGGTGAGAGTAAAATCACTAGTAAAGAAAAACTGCAAAATGAGTCTCATGTACAAACTTTCCATAAAAACAACTCTCGTTCGCCCATACAATCCCGTTTTTCTAACGCTAAAGGAAAAAAGAAAAATGAATCCAGTCCAAACTTTTGGGAAAACCCAGCTCCCCGTTTTGGAAAGTGGAGGACGAAAGTCACGAAATTATGTTTCACGTGTCAATCACCGGAGCATTTGAGTCGAAACTGTGACAAAATGAAAGGATATTTAAAGGGTTTTCAGGAGCCGAAAGCAAAATTTAAAAGGACTGATCATTTTGGGAAAGATAAGCGCGTAGGCCAACAGACCCGACTTTCAAATCCTTTACTTGTTAGACGTATAACAAAAGATTATCCGAGAGAGAAACTGAACAATGCAGTGGACGAACGCGAAACTCAATAGCAGGTGTTTGCTACTGGGAAGGAGGGAGGTTTCTTACAAGTTTTGTTTGTTTATTTAGTTTTCCTTCCTCTCTCAGAATTGTTAAAAGTGAAATGTTTTTTTTATTTTTATTTTATGTAATTTTCTGTGTAGATTTTCTGTGTTTGGAATGTTATGCAAAAATTGAATTAATCGTTTCTGTGTTTTTAATTTTCATATATATAAATTTTGGTTAAAATGTGCTTTTAGTTAGAAGGTTATGTAGAGAAGTGTTAACTGCAACGTAACAAAATTGTTTAGATGAAAAGAAAGGAAATCTGTGCGAGGAATTATTTAGGGAAAAGCTGTAGAGAAAAAATAATTTTCTTTTTTGATTGTTAGCATGTCATTGTTAGTTACGGATATTGAGTGATCCATGTTAACTAAGATGATGCATATTGTAGGTTTGTTTTTTTTCCATTGCATAATTTTCCTTTTAAAATTTATTGAGATTTCTTTCTTTTACTTATTTTTATTTGGGTATTTTATTTATCCTTACTGTGTGGTTGCATACTTCTTTCTTCTCTTGTAGATAATTGCCTAACTGATTAACTGAATGTCATCTCTATTATTATTTTTTTTTGTATATAGCATTGTGTAGGAATGTATGAAATTTTAATTCTTAGACGTATTAATTTTTAGCATTTTATTTTTCAAGTTTATTTTATTTTATTATCTTTTTTTTTTTTAACTTGAGTGGTCTATTTATAATTTATTTTTTGTGGACTATGATTTATTTAATATTTTAAAATTTTTGTGTGGTCCTTGTGAAAGAGAAAAAAAAGTGTGAAAAGTTTTAAAAATATTTGAAATCTTTCAGAAATACAATTTTTTTTTATTATTAATTTAGCATTTCAATTTTACGGTGGAGTTAACAATGTTACGTAAAGAAATTTTGAATTTTTTTTTGTGTTTAGTAAGTGAATTAAGCATAATTCTGATGTTAGGAAAACTCCAACTGAGTGGATTGTTTTCAATTGTTTTTTTTATTACTATTATTCATTTTATTTAACGTTAACTCACTTTTAAGGGGTAAAATTGGAAATGGGCTTTAAGTTTATCTGGGGAAAGACCTCCCTGGGGCTTAATTGAAAAATGGGGGTCGCCTACTGGAGTGCTGTTGGACGCCTACTGGAGTGCTAATTGTCGCCAACTTGTGTCGCCAACTTGTGTTATGAAGTTTGTGTCAAGAGCTGGATTTTGCTCTCCATAGTCGTGCAAAATCTTCTTATGGGGAGAGGAGCTGTGACATAGTCAAGGTTGTGTCCATTGTGTTCGACTGCCTGCGTGAGGTCTCTGGTGCCGGATTGTCTGCAGTCTCGAGAAACCGGGCATACCAGGGGTTTTTTCATCCTCATGGCTACAAAGTAACCGCGATTTCACAGATGGTTTTGATGTGCCGCTTGGGCACCCCACGCTAGGGTGGTACCCCGCCGTTTTGTCGCCAGTTGAAACTCCAATGAACTGTTGACCTGAGGATACTCCTCCTGACCAAAGACTGTTTGATTGGTGTTTGTCGAGTGGGAAAAATTGTTCCCCCTTTTCAGATCACTAAGATTTTTGGAAGGACTAAGGATTCCAGATTATTAAATCGAGGACTTGGATTTACGTCTGGAAAGAGAACGGACGTTCTCTTGCATCTTTTAAACTGTTAGACCCGCTATGTTTCACAGGTATCTGTGATGTATGTCTAAAATGTTAAAAGTTGTTTTAATTAAAATCATGTTAAGTTTTGCACGTAAGATTATTATTCCTTGTGTGGGATTTACAACCAATTTTTGACTACTATCATGTGTTCCACGCTACGTACCTACTATATCACAGCAGAAGAAAAGTGGTGGCAGCAAGGAGGATGTGCGCCTAGAGTAAATTAGGTGCAGCCCAAGCCTTAGAGGATAAGAAACGCATCAAGAAGATTACCAGCCAACAGATGTCTCAGAACTACGAGTGGTGAGTCCCTTTCTTTTTCTATTTAAGTATCAGGGAGGTCTTAGTTGTAGGAGATTAGCTGTATTTTGGGGTAACTTTCTTGCAGGTGTTAAATGGTCATAGGAAAGATTTTTTCTTTTAGATTTTCAATGGTTCTGTGTTTTCTTTTGTAGTTAAAAGAAGAAAAATCTTTAACGAAAGTTTTAGGAATCAAAAGTAAATGGGATTTTTGTTTCTATTTGTTTTGAAATTGCTTAACTCAATATTAATCCGAGTTAAGTGAAGAAAAAAAAAAAAAAAGTTAATTAATAATTTTTTTTTCTGTGCAAAATAAACGGCATCGGGTTAATTTTAATGTCATATTTTATTTTGGAGTATTTAATTGTTTTTGCTTCGTTTTGTCAATTGAATTTCAAAATTCACTCAGTTGTGGTTGTAATAGGAACTGAAGTTCAGTAATAGTGAAGTGTTTTATTGTAGTCATTAATTGTTTATGTATTTTTTATTATTCTTGTGAGAAAAAATATATTTAGTATCAATTATTTTTTTTTCCCTTTCTCTTTTTTCTTTATTATTATTATTTTTTTTTTTTTTCTCTTTTCTCTGTCGAGTGCTTGATTTGTTTTTTTAAAATGGCTTATTTAAGAAAACTGAATAAAAGTACTTTGCTATTATTAGCAACAGAATTTGAGACCGACGTATCGGAGGATACGAGAAATAAAGATATTATTCAGGCAATTTTAAACGCTTCTGATTACGATGAGGAAGAAGCAAAGGATTATTTAGTGAGAATTGTAAATGATTTAGACAGAGTTGAAAGAGAAAAAGAGTTAGAGAGGAAGGAAAGAGAGAAAGAGTTAGAAAGGAAGGAAAGAGAGAAAGAGTTAGAAAGGAAGGAAAGAGAGAAAGAGTTAGAAAGGAAGGAAAGAGACAACATTAGGCAGTTTGAGCTAGAAAAATTGAGGCTTCAAAATGAGGCAGAAGTCAATAGCACAGCGTCAACGGTAACATCAGTAGAACCGGGTAGAAAACGGATTCAATTAAGAGAATTGGTGCCTAAATTTGACCCAAAGCAAATTGACATTTCTTTGTTCCTTATGATTTTTGAGCGCCAAGCGGTAAAAGAAAAAGTCGAAGAAGATTGTTGGGTATCCCAATTAATCCCGTTATTACCGACGGATATAGCGGAGCTAATTGTAAAGGAGCCTGCGGATAAATTTGAAAATTACCAGCACACAAAAAAACTATTATTTAAGCGTTTCAAGTTGAGCGCGTTGGCGTTTAAAAATAAATTCGAAGACCATAATAAAAAACCAGCAGCTTTATGGGTAGATTTGGTGTACGAATTAAAAGGTTATTTAGACAATTGGCTAGAAGCCGTAGACGTTAAAGATTTTGAATCGCTGAAAGAATTGATACTCACCGAGCAAATTAAAAAAAGGGTTCCGTTTGAAATCCGAGAACATTATTTAGATACTTGGGAAGAGATAAATAATGCAACGAATCTCGCCGAAAAATGTGATAAATTTGAAGCGGTCAGGCGTGATCACAAAAAATTCGAACGGAAAAATTCCTTCAAGAAAGAAAAAACAAATTTCGGGTATTCTAAAAATAGTTATGACGTGAAAGGAGAAAGTGATAAGCAGGGAAAAAGAGAACTAGGTAAGAAAGAATCGGTTCAGAATGAGGAAATTTTCGAGAAACCGAGAAAAATAATTTGTTATCTCTGCGGTCAAGCTGGGCATATAAGACCTCGGTGTCCTTTGAACGATAAATCGGAGGCGATTGTAAATCATGTAATTACAGCGCATTATTTGAGTCCATCTTTCAGGCCATATGTTAAAAATGCTATTATAAACGGGGTTTATCGTAACTATTTATTAGACTCAGGTTCGGAGATAGATATTTGTGACCGTTCATGGGTTAATGATCAAGATTGGTTGGGAGAGACGGTGAAAATACGGCAGCCATTAGATTCCGAATGTATTTCCTTACCTGTGGCTAGGATTACGATTGAGGGAGATTTTGGTATTATTGTGACTAAAGCAGCCGTGAAACCAATCGATTTGATTCAGGAATATTATTTAATGGGGAATAAAACCGCTAGGTTGATTGAAGCGCAGAGAAGACGCTCATTAGGTGAGAGTAAAATCACTAGTAAAGAAAAACTGCAAAATGAGTCTCATGTACAAACTTTCCATAAAAACAACTCTCGTTCGCCCATACAATCCCGTTTTTCTAACGCTAAAGGAAAAAAGAAAAATGAATCCAGTCCAAACTTTTGGGAAAACCCAGCTCCCCGTTTTGGAAAGTGGAGGACGAAAGTCACGAAATTATGTTTCACGTGTCAATCACCGGAGCATTTGAGTCGAAACTGTGACAAAATGAAAGGATATTTAAAGGGTTTTCAGGAGCCGAAAGCAAAATTTAAAAGGACTGATCATTTTGGGAAAGATAAGCGCGTAGGCCAACAGACCCGACTTTCAAATCCTTTACTTGTTAGACGTATAACAAAAGATTATCCGAGAGAGAAACTGAACAATGCAGTGGACGAACGCGAAACTCAATAGCAGGTGTTTGCTACTGGGAAGGAGGGAGGTTTCTTACAAGTTTTGTTTGTTTATTTTGTTTTCCTTCCTCTCTCAGAATTGTTAAAAGTGAAATGTTTTTTTTATTTTTATTTTATGTAATTTTCTGTGTAGATTTTCTGTGTTTGGAATGTTATGCAAAAATTGAATTAATCGTTTCTGTGTTTTTAATTTTCATATATATAAATTTTGGTTAAAATGTGCTTTTAGTTAGAAGGCTATGTAGAGAAGTGTTAACTGCAACGTAACAAAATTGTTTAGATGAAAAGAAAGGAAATCTGTGCGAGGAATTATTTAGGGAAAAGCTGTAGAGAAAAAATAATTTTCTTTTTTGATTGTTAGCATGTCATTGTTAGTTACGGATATTGAGTGATCCATGTTAACTAAGATGATGCATATTGTAGGTTTGTTTTTTTTCCATTGCATAATTTTCCTTTTAAAATTTATTGAGATTTCTTTCTTTTACTTATTTTTATTTGGGTATTTTATTTATCCTTACTGTGTGGTTGCATACTTCTTTCTTCTCTTGTAGATAATTGCCTAACTGATTAACTGAATGTCATCTCTATTATTATTTTTTTTTGTATATAGCATTGTGTAGGAATGTATGAAATTTTAATTCTTAGACGTATTAATTTTTAGCATTTTATTTTTCAAGTTTATTTTATTTTATTATCTTTTTTTTTTTGAACTTGAGTGGTCTATTTATAATTTATTTTTTGTGGACTATGATTTATTTAATATTTTAAAATTTTTGTGTGGTCCTTGTGAAAGAGAAAAAAAAGTGTGAAAAGTTTTAAAAATATTTGAAATCTTTCAGAAATACAATTTTTTTTTATTATTAATTTAGCATTTCAATTTTACGGTGGAGTTAACAATGTTACGTAAAGAAATTTTGAATTTTTTTTTGTGTTTAGTAAGTGAATTAAGCATAATTCTGATGTTAGGAAAACTCCAACTGAGTGGATTGTTTTCAATTGTTTTTTTTATTACTATTATTCATTTTATTTAAAGTTAACTCACTTTTAAGGGGTAAAATTGGAAATGGGCTTTAAGTTTATCTGGGGAAAGACCTCCCTGGGGCTTAATTGAAAAATGGGGGTCGCCTACTGGAGTGCTGTTGGACGCCTACTGGAGTGCTAATTGTCGCCAACTTGTGTCGCCAACTTGTGTTATGAAGTTTGTGTCAAGAGCTGGATTTTGCTCTCCATAGTCGTGCAAAATCTTCTTATGGGGAGAGGAGCTGTGACATAGTCAAGGTTGTGTCCATTGTGTTCGACTGCCTGCGTGAGGTCTCTGGTGCCGGATTGTCTGCAGTCTCGAGAAACCGGGCATACCAGGGGTTTTTTCATCCTCATGGCTACAAAGTAACCGCGATTTCACAGATGGTTTTGATGTGCCGCTTGGGCACCCCACGCTAGGGTGGTACCCCGCCGTTTTGTCGCCAGTTGAAACTCCAATGAACTGTTGACCTGAGGATACTCCTCCTGACCAAAGACTGTTTGATTGGTGTTTGTCGAGTGGGAAAAATTGTTCCCCCTTTTCAGATCACTAAGATTTTTGGAAGGACTAAGGATTCCAGATTATTAAATCGAGGACTTGGATTTACGTCTGGAAAGAGAACGGACGTTCTCTTGCATCTTTTAAACTGTTAGACCCGCTATGTTTCACAGGTATCTGTGATGTATGTCTAAAATGTTAAAAGTTGTTTTAATTAAAATCATGTTAAGTTTTGCACGTAAGATTATTATTCCTTGTGTGGGATTTACAACCAATTTTTGACTACTATCATGTGTTCCACGCTACGTACCTACTATATCACAATATGAAATAATTAGTTCCCCATCATACTACTGGTATGGGGTATTTAGATAATCATGAAAATTTTCGATCTCGGTTTTTTGAATTTTTAGACGTTCTGAAGTGTGAGGATTCTGAAAATGACAAAGTTTGTATGATTCCCATCTGTAGGGTGTCTGTTAGTTTGTTAGTCCGTTAGTGTGTTAGTATGTTACTCTGTGTACACGATATATCAAGAACAAATTGTCGCAGAGAAGTCAGATCAGTTTTAAAATATTACTTTCGACACTGGCAAGAACCTTATTCATTTGCAACATTCGAATTAAAAGACTTCGTAAGTTATTAGAAATTTACGATTTTTTTAACATGGGAGAATATGGCAAAATTTCACTTAAACGTGCATTAAATGGAAAATGTTTACTGTAAAAATGTCAGACAAGTTTTAAAATATCAATTTTGATTCCAGAATGAACACCAGTAACTATAAACATGCTAAATGGAAAATTTCGCAAGTTATATGAAATTTACGAAATTCTTAACATGGAAGAATAGGGCAAAAATTTATGTAGAATAACGAATACATAAAAATTCTAAGGGTTAGGTAGAATTCTAAAATATCAATGTTGTTTGGAAATCAATATGTCTTTGAAACAAACAATATTTTTTAAATATTAATAAAAATATAACTTTTTTTTTTTATATTTATAAGATTTCCGAAATTATTCAACTTAACTTTTTATATGAAACTAGCAGGCTTTGCCCGCTTCGCTGGTCATTATATTGAATTGAAGTCTCAAAATACCATATCCTTAATAATAATAATAATAAAATCATTGAAATCAGTCAAAATCTAAGTTAAAGTTCTTGATACCTTCGATAGCAGTTTTTCCACTCGCCACACTTCACAAAATCCCTTTATAATGCATGTTGCATACACATACCTAGCCCACATATTAAAAAATCGGGATTCTAAGATTATTTGAAGCAAAGTTATGTTTTAAAACATGTTTTTTTGCCCCCTCCCGGCCCGCTCTTAACTGAATGCATGCCCCCCCCCCCCACTAAGGGGAGGTAATGTAGAGTTTCACAAAATCAATTTGTAGTGTGTGTTGAATACGCAAAGCAGTCCACGCATCAAAAATTGACATTTTTAAGATAGTTTGGAACAGAGTTACGCATGAAAACATGTTTTAAATCACCCCCAACCCTCAAGGGGGTGATAGCACGGAATTCCAAATAATCCCTTTGTAGTTTGTGTTGAGTACACATAATCAATCAACCTATCAAAAAATCGCTTTCCTGAGATAATTTGGAGCAGAGTTACTCTTTAAAACGTGTTTTTGCCTCCCCCCCACCACGCTTTTAAAGGTAGGAAAAAGAAAAGTTCACAAAAATCCCTTTATAGTGCGTGTTGGGAACGCATAACCAGCCCGCACATAACAAATCATCTAAGATAGTTTGGAGCAGAGTTACGCATGAAAACATGATTTTGCCCCACCCCACCCTCCAAGGGGGATAAGGTGGAATTTTACAAAATCCCTTAGTAGTGTGTGTCTTGAGTACGCATAACCAATCGACATATCAAAAACTCGTTATTATGAGATAATTTGGAGCAGAGTTACCCTTAAAAGCGTTTTTTGCCTCTCTCCCCGCCTTTGAAGGAGGGGAGGAGGAATTTCCGTAAGATCCCTTTATAATGCGTGTTGGGAATGCATAAACAACTCACATGTAAAAATTAATCTTACGAGATAATTTGAAGCAAAGTTATGCTTGGAAACATGCTTTTTACCCCACCCCTACCCCCAAGGGGGGGGATAGGACGGAATTTTACAAAATCTCTTTGTAGTATGTGTCTTGAGTACGCATAACCAATTGACATATCAAAAAATCGTTATCCTGAGACACAGTTACTCTTATAAGCGTGTTTTCGCCCCCCCCCCTTTAAAGGGGGTGTGATGTATCGTAGGCTTGAAATCAAGAGAAGATTGCTTTTCTTTAGAGAAATATTTTTTATTTCTCATTTACAAACACTATACGACACAACACACATACATAAAGGGTAAACGAAAACACGTAGCACATATTGCATAAAATGGTCGCTAAACTTTGGACCGAAAATAATAAAACATGAACGCGCTATTCTCGGCGTTGCATCATTTCTTTACAAAACAAAACTCAAAACTAAAGTCTCTCTTCAATTCGAAAACCTTTTCACCGTGCTGAACAAACAGCGCCCTCTCGTGAGTCTTAAAGTCATTAGTCTGAAGTCATTACAGACCTCCTCCCTTCAGGGGAGAAACTTTTCACTATTGTAGAGGGAAAAGTTTGGTTAAATGATACTTCATTAGGATAAGTCTATATTCAAAATCAATAGTCACAATGTTCAACATATTGGTCCATTTTCTTAATATCGTAATTAATTTAAAACAAGTAATAAATTAAAAAAAAATACGAGCAAGCACCAATTCTATGCAGAAACAGTACCTGGTTATATTTAAATGTACCAGACTTATCCCTATTTAAAATTAAACACACTATTTAACTTATTTTAAATATGCAAAAAACATATACCAAATAGAAATTTAAATATTATTACACACAATATACCTGTAACACTAAATAGATATGCAAAGTAAAATATAGATAGTGAAAACAATTATATACCACATATGTATATATATATAGCAATTATTAAACAAATATATGTAGCAATAATTAAACAAATACGATATATATAGCAATAATTAAACAAATACGATTTATAGCAATAATTAAACAAATACAGAAACTTTTTTAAACTAAGGGATAAGACTTAATCTATCAGCATTCAGAGATTGTAATTATATACACTCAACAACCTCATAATTAAATAATCTGCATAGAGTTCCCAAAGTAAAAGTCTGGGATTTGGTCTTTTTTTTTTTTTTTTCTCAGGAACATGAATAGCTTTATACAATTAGGACTAAGTAAAATAGGATTTTGAGATAAATTCTCCTTTAGTTCTTCAAATGACCTTTGGCAAGAGCTATTCCAGTCAGTGGATTTTAGAGTCCAATCCTTTAGTAAGTCTGACAAAGTTGCATCTTCAGAAAATTCAGGAATGCATTTTCGATAGTATTCAGCTAATTCCAAAAAGGCTCTTACATGAGTCTTGATAGTAGAAAACGAAGAATCTCTTTTGTCTCGAACATTTATTTTACTTGAAATTCTCAATCCTTGGCCTACTAAATGTCCAGAATTCTTCACATGAGCTCGAGTAGGTTGACATTTAGAAGGTTTGATGTGCAACTTAGTAGCACATATTTTGAAGGAAATGTCTTTTACACGATTTTCCCTTGTTTTAGGAAAATTGGCGACTTTCTCACTATATGGCACTGGACACTTTTCACTATGTTTCAATGAATTTGCCATTAGTTCACTAGAATCTTTTGGTACATTGTTCTTGGGCTTGAATGTACTCAATGTAGTTGCAGAAAGCTTTTCTTTCAAATGATTTTGTTCCTTCATTTGTTTCTCATAAGTTAAGCATTTTTCAGATAATTGCATAAGATCTAATTTATTTTTTTGCAATTCAGCTGTCAATTGATCAAATTTAGCATTAGAAATTTTTTCTTTCTCTTCTAGAATATTAAACAGGTAATCTAGTTTGGAATTAATTGTACTAATTTCATTTCTTTCTTCAACAAGTTTTTCATTTTTAAGAGAAATTTCATTTTCTTTACCTTTCATTCTTAAGAGTTCTTCTTTCATTATGTTAATTTCATTAGACAGCTTAAGATTTTCAATTTTAGTATTTTCCAGTTCTTGTTTGTAATTATTCTTTTCAACATTCAGAATTTCCAATTGATTTAGATAATTCCTTTTTTCACTTTGTGAATCAAGGCGAAGAGTTTTTAAATGATTTTCAAACTTTTCTTTCTCTCGAATTTCTTCATTTATCTGCTTTTGATATTCTAAGCATTTTTTATTCAGATAAGCATCTATTTCAGCATTTAGTTCGTCCATCACAAAATTAGACTCTTCATTTTTCTGTTTAAGGTCTTTTAAGGCATTATTTAGTTCCGAAATATTTTTCGTAGTATGTTCCAACCTTTCAGTAAGTTTTTTATTTTCAAGAGACAGTTCTTGTTCTTTAATTTTCTTTTTTTCCATCTCCCCTTTTAAACATATTATTTCATTTAACAATCTGAAATTTTCAGATTTGAGATGGTCAAAATTTATTTTCTCTTTAAGAACAACTTCATTTTCTATTTTATTTTGATTTTCTTTGATATCCTGCAGTTCTTTAGCAAACACTTTTGGAGAGGTTTTATTGAGTTCTGGCCATGAAAATTCTGGCAGGATTTCTTCTACCTCTTCAGTTTTCTTTTCATCTTCAGATTTGCTTTCAATCAACTTTTGGTCAAAATGAGCAACATCTTTATTTTGAATATTTTTCTTCATTCTTAAAAATTTCTTAGGATTTTTTGTTTGTATAGAATTTAACTTAGACACTTGTACATTTTCTTTTGATTTGCAATTTTTGAACATTGCAGCAGTTTTATTTCCTAACAAATACTTGTCACCATAAAAGGAATTTTGTAGGACAGCTGCTTTAGTTTTTAAGTGTCCCATTTTACAATCCAATTCAATTTCTGCAAGTGGTAAACAGATAGGATCCACTTCTAATGGATTTCTTATATACACTTTCTCATTTGTGTACATATGTGGTTTCACGTACTTGCTGCTGATCAAATCACATGAAGCACCCGTGTCTCGAATTATCTTCATCTCAACACCATTCACTTTACCTATACTAGTATGAGGTGCCATTGATTCATCAGAACCTGCCTCAGCTATAATATGTGAGATAAATTCTTGAGTTTTCTTTAATTTGTCACACTGAGGTCTAAGATGATTAGGAGAACCACATTCATAGCAACGAGCAATTTTCTTTTATCAAATTATTTATTTCTTTGATTTTCTTGGGATGTTTCGGCTTTTGCATGAAATTTTGGCCTAACATCTTTATTAGTATCCTTAGACTTATCATCACATCATAGGTTTCCACTTTGATTACGAAAGCTGGAAAAGTTCTTTTTGGGCAAATCCCTCCTTTTGAAACTTTCTCTTATACTTTCAAATTCATCTAATTTTTCAGCTAAGTCTAAAGGTGTTGTAAAGGTAAGCCAACTTTCAATAAAATGTTCTCTCACATCAGCAGGCACTCGAAACTTCACCTGCTCAGTCACTATTAGGTCTTTCAGCTGTTGAAAATTCTCTATCTTTAATTCTGTGAGCCACTCCGTATGTGGTGATTTCTGGGAGTACACCTTCGAAAAACGGAATACGCAAGCATGAGTCCAGGGATGATTTTTGCTATTTTTATTCAAAACTTAACAAAATAGTTGAAATTCAAATAAATTAAGAATTATTACAAAATGCTCGCCTCCGAGCATACTTCAAAAACATGCTACACAATTTTAGCACCAAGTCTCTCTGTCCTTTTTTTTTGAGTCTCTTCCTTCCAAGCACACCTTCGGAGGGGGAGGGGAATACCCCACACGAAGCACTGATTCGTTGGTCGTGATATCACTCTACCCGTGACATCATTTTCAGCCAATCTTGGTCTACCCGAAACTCTGAGAAATGTCGGTAGCAACAAAAGGCCATGCGTGAAATCGGAAACTATTGATGTCACCGCTTCCATAGAAATATAAAATTTTTTCACACAAAGCATCTGTCGCTCAGACAGCTTCCCATGGCTCCGTTCTGTCTGGTCACACGACCCCTGACCTCTTGGAATGTTTGTAACCTTCACTCCAGCACAGCTTCCTCCCTCCTAAAAGACCATTTTACGGCCTTCAGGATGTAAAATGGGCTCCAGAAGACTCAGGTGCCTCCTCCCATTAACAAACATGCAACATCAGAGAGTTGAGCTAGCCCCCCAAAAAAAAATATTTTTTCGAAACAACCCCCTGAACTTTTATAGAACTAAAAACATCTTAAGAATAAATTTTCTAGTCTTACACCTTGCATAATTACTAGATCCCAAGGTCTCATTTCACATTATATAAAAAAACAATTAAACATTCACATGCAATTTCGTGATGACAATCAAAGGTTCTACCCCTAACAAAATTTTAAAAGTCAAACACTGAAATTTCACAATTACACAATAAAATTTCATGAAAAAGAAAGAAAAATAATTCATAATCAATACATTCAAACTTTTTTTTTTTTTTTTTTTTTTGGAATACAAATGAAAGAAAAAAAAAAATAAATAAATATTTACAAACAGTCCAAAAACACTACCTAAAACCAAGGCATTTTTTTTTTTTTTTTTTTTTTTTTTTTTTTTTTGTTATTCTTCGTGCATGCGACTTAACGCATCTGCATTCAAATGTTTTTTTCCGCTCTTATGCTCGACTGTGAAGTTGTATTGTTGTAAACATAAGGCCCATCTCGTCAAACGTGAATTTGTGCCCATCATTTTTTTAAGATAAACTAAAGGGTTATGATCGGTTTGAAGAACGAATTTTTGTCCATCTAAATAATGATTTAGTTTTTTCACCCCAAAAATGACTGCCGCTAATTCGCGTTCAATGGTACTATAATTACGCTCCGCCTTGGAGAATTTTTTGCTCAAATAAACAATTGGGTGTTCCTCGTTATTCCCGAAATTTTGAGCTAGGACCACACCCGCCCCTACAAGACTTGCATCAGTCTGAACAATGAATTCTTTTGAAAAATCCGCAGCATAGAGTACCGGTCCCTTAGTTAGATCTAATTTTAGTACCTTAAATGCCTGATCACATTCCTGACTCCACTCAATTTTTTCCCTCTTATTTTTCCCTTTTAACAAATCCGTCAAAGGCGCAGCTTTTGTCGCATAATCCTTTATATATTTATGGTAAAATCCGGTCAGACCTAAAAATGACCTTACATGCGTCTTTGTCTTTGGAATGGGAAATTCTTGGATAGTTTGGATTTTCGCGTCACTCGGCCACCTCTTCCCTGACCCCACTTCGTGCCCTAAAAATTTTTCATGGTCCTGGGCGAATAAACACTTTGCCGGTTTCACTTTTAGATTTGCCTCCTCCAAACGTTGTAACACGATGTCCAGATGCCGGATATGGAGCTCCCAACTGGATGAAAACACAGCCAGATCATCCACATATGGTCTCACAAAACTCACTAAATCCCCTAGCACCTCACTAATTAATTTACAAAAATAAAATGGAGCATTCACTAAGCCAAACATAATTTTTTTGGAATAAACTCACCGAAAGGGGTTACAAACGCCGCATACCTTTGCGCACGTTCCGTTAACGGGATTTGGAAATACCCCTTCGTCAGATCCATTACTGAGATATATTTTGCAGTGCTGACTTCCTCAACTACCTCCTCAATATTCGGTAACGGGAAAAATTGCACTTGGGTTTTGGCATTGAGGGCCCTATAATCGACACACGGCCTAGGGTCTTTCCCCGGACTCTCTACAAGAATCATAGGCGATGCGTAATCTGACTGACCCACCTCAATCACCCCTAACTCTAACAGCCTGGAAATCTCCTTCCGCATAATTTCTAACTGCCGCGGAGACATGCGATAGGGTTTTGCACGAATCGGCTTATCATCTGTCAAAATGATATCCATCTCTACCTTATGGGTCGTACCAGGGTCGTTAGAAAACACCGTTTTATGCTTTACTAGGACGTTTTGTAAAGTTGCCAAATTCCCTTCCGAAACCTTATTACCCAAATTACTCCCCTTAATTAAGTCTGTCAAGTCGAAATGATAAGGGTCCGAAATCGGATACGGGATAGATGCATCCTCCTCAATTTCCTCGCCACCCTCTTCCAAAATTAAGTTGACATGCTCTGGGCGTTTATGATAAGGTTTCATTAAATTCACGTGGAAAATCGTGTCCTTACATCTCCTTCCCGGAAGATCTACCGTATAGTTCGTATCGGATATTACCCCCGTAACTACACCTGGACCTAGCCACTGTACTGCCATTTTATGTGGTTTTGCAGTAGCCAAAACCAACACCGAGTCTCCCACCTTAAATTTTCGGGACACTGCATTTTGGTCGTACAATAATTTTCTTTTTTGTTGACATTCTGTCATGCGCTCCCCTGCCAAATCTTGACATCTTTTTAAGCGCTCATTTAAATCCAAAATATACTCTACTACATTTTGATTCATTTCCTCTTCCTGCATCCAATTTTCGTAAACAATGGTATGAGGCATCCTCAAATTCTTCCCAAAAATAAGCTCTGAAGGAGAAAATCCCGTGCTCTCATGCGGGACCGTCCTTAAGGCGAAAAGAGCCATAGGCAGATTTTCTTCCCAATCGCTTTTCGTTTCGAGACATAATGCTTTGAGAATCCTCTTAAGAGTGAAATGCATTCTTTCCACCTGATTAGATTGCGGATGACAGACAGAAGAATGATTGATTTTGATATCATACTTCTCAAAAAACGCTGTCGATAAGTCACTCGTGAAATAAGCACCTTGATCGCAGACTAACTCTCTAGGAAATCCGGTCTTCGCGAAAATTTGCATCAATGCATTGATCACTGACCTCGAAGTTAGGTTTTCCACAGGAATAGCATCCGGGAATTTTGAAGCGACGCAAACAGCCGTTATCGCAAAACGATTATTTTTGTTACTCGTTACCAGCGGACCTATAGCATCAATCGACAGACGTCTGAACGGTTCAGAAATAATCGGTACTAATCTCAACGGAGCTTTCTTCTTATCCCCTTTTTGTCCTACTTTTTGACAAATTTCACAAGTTTTGACATACTCTTCGATTTCCTGATAGCAATTTGGCCAAAAGAAATTAGTCAACACCCTCTGCTTAGTTTTACACGAGCCTAAATGCCCTGACACAGAATCATGACACAGGTTTAGAATCGCTGCCCTAAATTTCTTTGGCACGCACAACTGCATCCTGTTTTGGTTACGCTTAGAATCCGATATTCGAATTAACCGCTCATTTTTTATCTTAAATTCCTTTCCCGCTTCATTCCTAGCTTTTTCCCAATAATTTTTCAACGTGTCACACGCAGTTTGCTCTTTTTGAAACTCTTCAGCTGAAACCCCGATTAATGGACACCTGTCTGTTTCTTTTAACACAGGAAGAACAACTTTATTTTCTGCACTAGTCTCCTCTAACGACTCGCTTATCAAACCCGGTTCCTCCTCAAAATTCTGAATTTTTCTTTGAGTTGGCTTTTCATTATTTATTTCGGACTGCGCACTCTTAATCCTTTCTTGCTCACGTTTCTGACTTCGCGTTATCGCATTAATTGGATAAACAATTTTTTTATTGGACTCAATTAACTCTGCGGTTTTATTGCCTAGAAGATATATTCCCTGACTCAAATTAGCCGGTTTTACAGCCGCTTTTGTAATGACCTCTCCGAATTCTCCTTTTAAAACGATTTTCGCCAAAGGTAAACACCTACACGTTTCGTCAAACGGTTGCTTAATCCATACCTGTTCCGGCAGTAAATCCTCAACAGAAATCATATTCCTTTCGCACACGTCAATGTTTGAGCCACTATCTCTCAAGAATTCGCGCTCTTGTCCATTTATTTCTAATTTACCTATATAAGGCTCAAAACAAACACCTAAAATTTCGCCCGCACTTAAGTTATTGATCAGATTTGTTCTGCGATTAGGGTTTTGTGGGCAGTTAGGTCGAATATGGCCCCTTTCCGAGCACAAATAGCACACAATTTTACTATTTCTATCAAAATCACGATCTTTAGATTCGATTTTAACCCCTTTTAATTTTCCTGAGTCTTTTTTGTCGCCCTTAGCTGACTCAGCTTTCGGATTACTCCCACCATCATGCTTACCTGACCCGAATTTCTGACCGTCTTTCCCAAATGAATTTCTACCCTTCGTAAAACGCTGAAAAGGCTTATATTCTCTTTTCCCATTCTCCTTTCTAACCGCGTCATACTTGTCGCACTTCTCCGCCAAATCCGAAGCTTTGTTGATTTCTTCCCACACATCTACAAAATGTTGTTTGATTTCGCATGGTACCCTTTTCTTTAACTGCTCCGTGAGCATCAATTCCTTTAATGACTCTAAATCTTTAATTTCTAACGTCTCAAGCCAGTTATCTAGGTACCCTCTCAAATCGTGAACTAAATCAACCCATAATTCATCACTTTTTTTGTTGTGCGATTCAAATTTCGTTCTTAGCGCACGCGCACTCAATCTGAATCTATTCATCAACACTTTTTTTACATGTTGAAAGTTATCAGCCTCTGACTCGTCTAATTTCATAATTATTTGTACGACTTCGCACGGCAATAAAGGGATAAGTTGCGACATCCAGTCCTGTTCGCTAACTTTTTCTTTACGTGCTAATCTTTCAAATATCGTAAAAAAAAGAGAAATATCCATTTGTTTTGGGTCAAATTTCGGAGCTATGTCCTTTAAATTAATTTTCTTCAAAACCGTCTCTTGAACAAAACTCCCGGACCCTACGCTACTAGTTTCTGCAGCGCTCTGGATTCTGAGTTTCTCCAGTTCAAAATTTCGTTCGGCCTCTTCTTTTTCTTTTTCTTTTCGTAATTCCCATTCGCGCTCTTCTTTTTCTTTTTCTTGTTGTTCCAAAATCCCTTCTATTAGCGCCTTCGCAACCCCTTCATCATAATTAGCCGCCTTTTCAATAGCTTCCTTGATTTCTATATTTTTGCTTTTATCTGTTAACCCCGAAACACCAAATTCATCCGCTAACTCTAACAATATATTTTTAGTATACTTAATGAGAAATGCCATAATTACAAAATACAATTTCACTAATTACTGAAAAAAAATGCACATATAATAAAAACAATAAACAAATCAAATACCATGAAAATATAGACAAAAGTAACACTTTGATTATCACCTACGAAATTCTTTAAACACCTTTTCTCTAAACATTAACTACAATATTTACCCAGATACAATAAACAGTACCTATATTTAGTTAAAATAAACAACTAGAGAAAAAAAAATCCTAGAATTTTTACCAGTAGGCAAATCAACTAATTTCCAGTATACTCCTATATAAACAGTTACAGTATCCACAATCCTTACGTTGCTTTTAAAAAGAATTTGGAATTATAATCTTATCAAAACTTTTAAACAACAATTTAAAGTTACCAAGCTCCCCGTTACAATAAACAGAACTTTAACGATAAATTTATCTCTCAAGTAAACGCCCCGTTAAGTCATGAAATTACTCTTTTCAACCGCCTTAACTATTAACTTGACTTCGAGATATCCGTGCTTAAAATTTTACACATAAAAACTAAATTCTTACTCTTAAAGCTTCGTAACTACATGCATTGTTACAAAAAAAAAAAAAATAAAAAAATAAATAAACAAAAACTATCATCCCACAACTCAATCTCTAACACTTTGCATATCTGAAAATGAAAGAAAACATACCTGAAAAACCTCCTTGATTGACATCTCCAGGGAATTCAGCAGCACAGGGAAGAAGCGAAGTCCTTTTAATCCTTTCCGCGCTATTGTCACAGGCATCAATAATCTCCAGTAAATCTCAGGGATTCCAGTTGTCACCGGGCTCACAGCAAACGTTCTTTTATACTTTTTCACCACAAACGCATAGAAGACAGAGTTCGATGTTTTTTTTCTTCTAAAAACAACATGCCACCGATATGCCACCAATTTATATTTTTAATTAAAGCTGTGGTGATTTCTGGGAGTACACCTTCGAAAAACGGAATACGCAAGCATGAGTCCAGGGATAATTTTTGCTATTTTTATTCAAAACTTAACAAAATAGTTGAAATTCAAATAAATTAAGAATTATTACAAAATGCTCGCCTCCGAGCATACTTCAAAAACATGCTACACAATTTTAGGACCAAGTCTCTCTGTCCTTTTTTTTGAGTCTCTTCCTTCCGAGCACACCTTCGGAGGGGGAGGGGAATACCCCACACGAAGCACTGATTCGTTGGTCGTGATATCACTCTACCCGTGACATCATTTTCAGCCAATCTTGGTCTACCCGAAACTCTGAGAAATGTCGGTAGCAACAAAAGGCCATGCGTGAAATCGGAAACTATTGATGTCACCGCTTCCATAGAAATATAAAATTTTTTCACACAAAGCATCTGTCGCTCAGACAGCTTCCCATGGCTCCATTCTGTCTGGTCACACGACCCCTGACCTCTTGGAATGTTTGTAACCTTCACTCCAGCACACGTAAAATAACTAGAAAGCTCTTGGGCATAATTTCTCCAAGATTTTTCGGACGATTTGTGGTGCTTATAAAAACATTGTTTCAATTTTTCACTATTTAATTTATATCTTTTCATAATGATATTTTTAACAAAATCATAATTTGTCGCATCGGTTGACGACTCTCTGGCCAACATATTGGAAAGTTCTGGCGGTAAAACTGCTAACAGGTAAGCCACCCAATCTTTTTTTGGAACTCGTGCCATCTCCGCTCTTCTTTCGAAATTTATTAAATATAAACCCATTTCATCATGTTTTTCATCAAATCTTGGGGTAATTTGCGTTAACTGAATTCTTGGAACCGATTCAGTCACCTTTTCTGGTTCTAATATTCTTTCAGGATTTTCTCTTGAAATTTCTAATTTTTTAAATTCAATTTCATATTGTTGAGTTTCTCGGGTCCTTCTTTCCTCTCTTTCTTCTTGTCTTATTCTCTCTTCTTCTTGTCTTATTCTCTCTTCTTCTTGGATTTTTTTATCTTCAAGAAGCCTTTCCAATATTAATTTTACTTCTTCCTCATTATAGGACTTGCTAGATAAAATTAATTTCTTGATGTCAATAACTCTACTGGAAGTATCTACTTCAACACCGATTTCCTCACAAATCTGAATTAATTCATGTTTTCGAGCTTTAGCTAAAAATGCCATGTTTGTAAACCCCAAACAAAACCAGAATGCTCTCAAAACGATAATAAAATATAAACAAATAAAATTATCAGTAAAATTATTATTTTCTCTTTTTTTTTTTTTTTTTTTTTTTTTTTTTTTTTTTTTTCAAAAATTAATCAAACACACAAATAAAATAAGATAATGAGGGTAATTAAGCTTTGTAATTAATTAAAAAATAATAATATCCAACCCAATTAATGGTATCTATAACTTACGAAAAATACCTTATTTTTCTCTATTCAAGAGAACACTTTTTTTTATATATATATATATTTCTTTCATAAAAAAACCACGTGTACAGTACTTTTCTTCTTAAAGAACAGAAAATATTAAAATTTTCAGTCACACAAATTTCTTTTATTACATAAATCGTATATTCAAAAAGAATACCCAAACAAAATTTTTAACCAAGTATGTTCTCATACCAAGTACTACATTTCCTACACAATCATTATTTCAGTTCAAAACAGAAATAAATTAATTTAGTTGCAAAACTATTTGATTCTTTTTGCACACATATTTCTCAGGAAACAGAATAATTAATATTTTTCTTCAACCCCCCCCCCCCCCCCAAAAAAAAAAAAAAAAAAAAAAAACAATAGTTTCGTTTCGAAACCGAAACTCTTTTCTTTATCAAAAAAAAAAGTAAGTTCAATCGAAATTGGATTTAAGTAACATAAATTACCATAGTAATTAATATTAATAAATAAAATGAACATCTAAACATTACACATTTCATTTGAAAGCAAAATTAAATCATTTTACTTCAAACCGTAACTATATTTTGTTTCAAACAAGAACAGAATCATTTTACACGAAATCGAAACTAATTTCTTTTTTATTTTTATCCTTCATTCACTCTTTATTTACCCATTTATTTTTGTATTATTAAGCAAAGAAATACCAAATCAGTAAAAAGAGACAGAATAAATCCAATAAAATATCAGAAATAAAAATGTGACCGGAAATGCACATTAATTCTTATGAATCATTCAGCAACATTTTTATTCTTTCTAATTCGATAATAAATATATTCTTTATTTTTATTTTTTTTCTCAAAGCTCTAAACCACAGATTACTAAACAAGAATATTTATTCTTCCATAAAATACAGAACAGGTACTTTATTTAAATCTGTTCTCAAAATTTGCAATTCCGTTTAGAACCGAAATTCTTTTCAAAATGTACTTACTCTATAGTAAGTTTTTTTTTTTATTATTATTATTATTAGGAATATACCATTAAACAAAAGAAAAAACATATATATTCATTTATTTCTCACTGATTCATCAACTTTATTTATTTATTTTTTTTCGAAACACATCGACAAAAAAACGAAAGATTTCCTTCTTTTTTATTTCTTTTAAACAACGGATGAATCAGGTTAATAATACATACTTTTCTCTACAATAATAATTTATCTTAAAACAATACTTTTACTAAATGAATAGGGATAAGCAGTGCTATATGATTCATGATTTAAATACATAATCTGAATTAAAGTACCCTTTTAAAAAAAGAATATTTTCTCACGTTCTAATACAAGAACTGAGGTATTTATTATATTATTTTTAAATCAAGGCACTGTTTCATACAGAAAATGGTACTTACCCCTTTAGTAGCGTGAATTCTTTGTAGCGTCGGACGTATTCCTTTAGCTGCCACCATAACAGTAGACTGTGATGTATCGTAGGCTTGAAATCAAGAGAAGATTGCTTTTCTTTAGAGAAATATTTTTTATTTCTCATTTACAAACACTATATGACACAACACACATACATAAAGGGTAAACGAAAACACGTAGCACATATTGCATAAAATGGTCGCTAAACTTTGGACCGAAAATAATAAAACATGAACGCGCTATTCTCGGCGTTGCATCATTTCTTTACAAAACAAAACTCAAAACTAAAGTCTCTCTTCAATTCGAAAACCTTTTCACCGTGCTGAACAAACAGCGCCCTCTCGTGAGTCTTAAAGTCATTAGTCTGAAGTCATTACAGGGGGAAGGGTGAAAATTTGTAAAATCCCATTACTGTGCGTGTTGGAAAAGCATAAACAACCCACATATACAAATTAATTTTACTGAGATAATTTGAAGCAAAGTTATACTTGGAAACGGGTTTATATTGCCCCCCCCCAAGGGGAAAAAGAGGGACTTTCGCAAAACCCCATTACAGTGGGTGTCAGACACACGTAAGTAAGCCACTCACTAAAATTTATAACCTCAGGTCCTATAGATTTCCCCGGATGAATTTAGCGCTAAAAGAGGGGTTCGAATTAGCCCCCTCGTAACTCCCCCTCCCTCCCCCCCCCCCAAAAAAAAAAAAAAATCGAATATCACAAAAAACCCAAACATGATGTTTTGGAAATGTCCTCAAGAAGACTCTTGGCGATTTTCTATATCTTTGTGCTGTTATTGGAGAAAAGTTTTACTCGAAAACCCGTATTTTGCTAAATTTGCCTCCGAAGATAGTTTTTACCCCCTCCACCCCCTCTTAAAAATCCAAAACTCAAATCGCAGAAAATGCTTTTTTTTTTTTCACTCAATTCTAGTCTCTCTCTTTGCAATTTCTTCACCGTGAAGCTATTTGGAGCCGAATTATGCTTATAAGGGAGGTTTTGCCTTCTGTCCCCCCAAGGAATTTATGATTTACTTAAAATGGCAGAATAGAGCAAAATTGAGCATAAACGTCCATTTTGAGGACCATAAATATATCAGACAACTTCAAAATAACATTTATGACACTTTTTTGAAAAGGATTGACTACAAATATTCTAATAGAAAAATTTCGTAAGTTATTCGTAATTTAAGATTTTATCAACATAGCAAAATTGAAAATTTTCCATTTAAATATGAGTTTTGAGGATTGTTTCATTGGAAATAGTAGCATTTGGTCAAGCATTTGGTCAAACTCATTTCTCTTTACATGATAATCATGTTAAGAGAATGTCCTGTACTAGACATTTATGAGAACATATATATGATGGGGAGTCCACCAATGCCTGAGAAGAGTCCACCTATGCCGACTAATTCATAGCAGATCAATTGCGACTAGTTCATATGCCGTCTAGTTCATAGTGTCAATTGCTAAACAAACCCAAATGTTTTTAATTTTTCGGAAGAAAAGCTCTAACGCTTTTGACAAAAAATCTAGGTTTTTTTTTTTTTTTTTTTTTTTTTTTTTTTGAGATGACAAATCAATCTGACTTATCCTCATCTTTAGGAAAATTTCTCTTAGCTGGTAACCCGTGAGCTGCACCGTCGAAATACGACAAAAACTTGGTTTCCTTAGAAACTACTTGAAAGAATTCAATAAAAGTTTAGAGTTACTTTTTTGTGAAGGCAATTCGATTGGAATTGTCCTCATCTTTGTGAAAATTAGTGCTTAGTGGTAACCTGCGCTTCACCGGGAGCAAAATGTAGTACAACTTGGTTTTTCTTGAAAACTGCTTAAACGATTTTGATAAACATTTAGAATTAGGTAATTTTTGAGACGCCAATTCGATCTAGATTATCCTTATTTTCAGAAAAGACACAGCTCATTAGTATCCCGCGCACTATCTGGATAAAATAAAGCAGAAATTGGGTTTTCTTGAAAACAAAAAATGTAGCAATTTTTGTAAAAATCAAGGATAAAGGACTTTTTAAAATTTGAAGTCCATGTGGCTTTTTGTTTTTTTTTACTTTTCGAACACTATAGTGAGGAAAGTATTGTAATCATGCCAAAAATCTGAGTCTGAGATTTTAGTGTTTCTACACGTTTTGAAGTCCTCTGAATTCATATTTACTATATTTACGATGATATACAGTCGGTAACAAAAGTATCCGAACACTAGCAAAAATTCCTATATAAAAACAGTGGAGTTAATACTGTTTTGTTAAATAAATCTTTGCCGAATCATATTCTGACTAAGAACATTTATTTAACAAAACAGTGTTAACTTTACTTTTTTTACGTAGGAATTTTTGCTCGTGTTCGGATACTTTTATTACTGACTGTATGTGTGTATGTATGTGAGTGAACACGATAGCGTCTAAACGCTTTGTTTGAATGAGCTGAAAGCTGGTACGTATGTTATAAGTCCCCATAGCACGAACCCTGTTGATTTTGGTGAATCTAGCACTTATAGTTTTTTTACAGGGACACAAAGAAAAATTCTTTATGAATATGGTGTACGGGCCCAAATTTTTTAAAGTGCGATTGCGTTTAAATACCTTATTCGACTGAGCTCAAAATTTATACACATGTTATGAGTCACCGTCTCACGAACTGTATAATTTTTTGTGAATTTAGCTTTTATAGTTTTTTACCGGACACAAAGAAAAATTCTTTATCATTATGGTCTATGGGACCAAATTTTTAAACTGCGATAAGGACTAAATGCCTTATTCAATTGAGCTGAAAATGTATACACGTGTTACAGGTCATCGTTGCACAACGTTCCTAAATGTTGGCGAATCTAGCGCGTATAATTCTTTTACAGGGACACAAGAAATTTTTTTTATCATTATAGCATATGAATTCAAACTATTTAAAGTGCTATTGCGTCTAAACTCCTTATTTGAATGAACTGAAAATTCATGCACATGTTACAGGTCACAGTCACACAATCCTGAAAGGTTTGTGAATCTAACACTTATACTCTTTTACACAGAGACACAAAGAAAAATGCTTTATCATTGTGGTTTATGGGCTGAAGTTATTTAAAATGCGATAACGTCTAAATGCCTCATCGGATTGATCTCAAAATTTATATGCATGTTATAGGTAATCATAGATCGAAATTTATAGATTTTGGTGAGTCTAGCACTTGTAGATATTTACAGAAACAGAAAGAAAATTAAAGGCAATAGCGTTAAATTAAATAACCTATATGAAGAAAAGTACTCATACATCCTATTATAATTTTCTCTTACTTTAATTTATTCATACAAGCGTTAATTACTTAATGCATGGAAAGTCGAGTGGAGTCACTCCAGATTATTTTTCTTTGAAATATGAGAAGATTGCTCCGAAAATTCAATTAGTAAAGAAATATTTCTATGATGATTATTTAAACCACTCTGTTTACTTTGCAAATGATTTTTACAATAATTCGGAACATAATTTAGCCATCCAGATACTCTTTCAGGAAATGAATTATTTTGAATACATTTAATTAATTATAATAGACAAACCGATACTTGTACAGCCCACAGTTAATCATGAATATAGTTCAGGGAAGGGGAAGCGTACAACCAGCAATTCATTTTAGGTTAATTTTTAGCATTTTTTTTTCTAGCAATAAATTCGTTTATAAAGTTATAGAATGCAATTATTTATTGAACACACTACTGAAAGTGTCGTGCAAGCAGCTTTTTTTTTTTTTTCAGGAAAAATTCCCCCTTTTTCTCTAATAGTGAATTTCTTTTTTAATTTCTAGGCTTATTTTTACACAAAAATATGGATAATACAATGTTTTCTATTGTCAGGCACCGTTAGCAACTTTATCAGTTTTCAAACAGATAAAATTGCTAACGTACACTGTAAAAAATGCTGCAGTAAAATTACGGGCAAAGCCCGGCAGCAGAGATTCCAGACAAAGCCCGTAAAGAAACATTTAGACGATGAATGACGTATCGCCAATAATTTTAAGTTGCGATGAAACATACAGCCAACCTGTAAAAAAAAGTAGTATTGCCCGTTAAATTAAAAGGGAGCTCGGTATATTAAAATAGTAGCACTGCCCGCAATATTAGAAGGCAATTATGTTAAAATAGTAGTGTGGCCCGTAAAATTAAAATAAAACCTTGTGTGTTAAAATAGTATTGCCCATAAAATTAGAAGGCTGTTCAGTATGTAAAATTGTATCTTTTACGGCAGCACTAAACTATGTTTGATATAAAAGCTTATTATTTATTAAGGGAACTATATTACGTCTGTTTATTCAATGAAATAGGTAACAATTCTTATGGTGTTTGATATATTTTTCACAGCTATGAAATTTTTAAATTGCGTTTTCTCAGTTTTCGTTTTCTCACAAATTGGTGATTTTCAAAATGCTAAAAGTGCTTCATATATTTAAGAAGAGACTTAATTCTTTTAACGTTTAACAGAACGTACTTAAAAGAGTTAAGAATGGGTTTTGAAATTTATTGATTAGTCTTCGTGATAAAAAATAGAAAGTAAATGTCTATGTAAAAATTTCAGGGAAAGAAAAAAAAAACAGATTTTTGTTATATTTTAATTTTTAATATTTTTTATTTTAAAGATATTGGCAAAACCCATCCTTAATTCTTTTAAATAGGTTCTATTAAATATATATTATAAAAATTGAGTCTTTTTTTTTTTCTATTTTCTTTTTTTCTTTCTTTTTTTTTTTTTTTTTTTAAGTATCTATAGAAATTTTAGCATTTGAAGATCATAAATTCATGAAAAAAAAAAAAAAAAATGCAAACTGAGAAAACGCAATTTAAATATTTCGAATCTAAGAACTTTTGCCTGAATATATATTTCATTGAACAAGCCTAATGTAGTTCCATTTATAAATATTAAACGGAAATATAAGATTTTATGTGACACCTACAGCAGTACTGCTGTAAAAAGTACCACGTCTCCTTAAGAAAAAAAAAAAAAAAGATTACGTAGGAAAAAATATACAATTCTCAGTTTTACAAGTATATGATTATATGCAAAATTTTCTAACCCCCCCCCCCTTGAAAAAAAAAAAAAAAAAAAAAAAAAAAAATATATATATATATATATATATATATATAGAATTTGTATGAATATTACAGATAGATTTCCAATTGAGGTCAATATTATTAAAGCCTCATATCAGCTTTCCGATTTCCTTTACTATAATGGTAAACCTGAACGTAAATGCTTTTGTATATTCAAACTATGTCTATACTATTCAAAAAATGAATATTTTTAACTGTTAATCTGCATACTCTTCTTAAAACCTGTCTCTTATAGTTTCATCATTGCAAAATATTTCCAAAATGTACATTTTTATTAAAATTGTTTAAATCTTTTACTCTCAGATCGGAAACTTCGGTAATTTTAATACATCAAATACAAAATTAAGTGTATGTTTTAGAAAAAAAAAAAAAAAAAAAAAAAAACCTTTAAGATGTCACAGAAAATATAAATAACAGTATACATTCATTGAGGAGATAGTTTTTGAGATTGCGATAGCATTCCACAACCATAGGATTAGAATTTATGAAAAAAATTATAGAGCTAACTGATGAAGGGGAACCTAAGTGGCTATGCTCATATCATAAAAGAAACTCACAAGCTCTTAAACCCACGAGTTCGTATGCTTGATAAATTATTTGATTGCACTGTTTTTCAATTTTGGTTGCAGTTTTTCTGTTCTGAGGTTATTAAAAAAAAAAAAAAAAAAAAAAAAAAAACTGCACATGAAATTGAAAAAAATATGCAATTAAAAAATGTTCAAAGAACCTGCTGCCATGGACTAACATTAGCTTGTCTCTTCATGAACGTAGCCTCTCAAATGTAACAATATGAGTAATCACCAATAATATGATCACTAATCAAATTTTTAGAATTGATATTTAGAAATATTTTTTTCTAGCATTTTTAAACTTTCATTTACCACTAAAATTTAGCAGAAATTTCTCATTTATTAAATAAGTCAAAATTTTAGTGGCAAGAAAAAACTATATAAAAGGTGGCAATTATGTGGCAGCTATAGTTCATAACATTTGTATTCAGAACCTACAGTTACGTTTAGATTTATGACATTTTTTCATCAAATTAAGACTGAATTTCATCACGAAAATAAAACTTATTTATGCTTAATATAGCATTGATAAAAAAAAAAAAAAAATCTTCATATTTCACATGTATACAACATTAGTAGTTTGTAGTCTACAAATATGGTTACCAATTTCTAGAGTTAACATGAGATGCTACTGTATTCAAGATATTTTTTCTAACTTTTACTATAGTACTTTATAAAGTTATTCTTTTATTTGTGTAACTTTTTTTACTTCAGAGAGAATTTATATCAAATAATACAGAGAATTCATAAATGGAGTTTTGAAATTTCTTATTTTTTAAAGAATATGTAATATTTTTACTTTCAAAATTTTGTTTGGCTGAATCTTGAATTTGGATTTATAAAAAAGCTTGCGAAATCTGGAAATTCAGATATGAAATCAATGCCATTATATTATTTAAGTATGAGAAAATATGAAACACTGTAAAACTGAACATGAAAATATTCAGAATAAAACAGGAACAAAATATATTTAAAAAATAAAATTTTAATATTTCTAATGGGATATAAGACTCTTTGCAAAAAGATTCCCCCTCCCCCATTTGTAATTCAACATGAAATTTTCAAAATTTTCTTTCTACACACCTAAAACTTTTGTGAGTGAAATTATTCCTAGAAAAACTTTTGTTTTGGGGAGTACAAAAGCATAGGCCCTATTAAAAAATATATAAACATTATATAATACATACTATTTATTAATAGACGATGCTACTCTACTACTTACATTTTAATAAATATTGCAAATACTAAATAAAAATACAAACACAATTTCAGTTGTGTCTCAATTAAAAAAAAAAAAAAAAAAAAAAAAAAATCATAACTATTAATTTATTAAACACCACACTTTGAAACTTCATTTAGATTCAAACAAATTTATTGAAAATTCATGAGATTAAATTTTGCACAATCCTAAACCACTAATATGAACTTTTTGCTCTTCAGTTTGTTTCTTTCAGTAGAAAATTTATGAAAAATTCAAACGAGGAGGAGTTACTGTAATTAAGGCATCTACAGAAGAACAAGTTGAGAATAGAAATTAACCCGATCAGGTTATCGTATTTTTCGGCACCTTGTCAGTTTATCATAGGTTCCTGAAGACAAGGCAATGTTAGAACACGTAAATTGTGAAAAAACATGTGATAAAATTCTTCAATACTTCTAATTTAAGGGCAGACAATGAATATTGCAAAATAAATTTTTAAAAAAATTTCAAATTTCATCAGAAATACACTCATTTCTATAAAATTCAGGCATCTACTAAAAATTTATAACTTTTGAACAAATTGAGATATTTGAAAAATTCAAATTGCATAATAAAGTTTAACAATATAATTTTTACGAAAAAAGTCATGGACACGGTAGATAGGTATTTCATTTATACGTGGATTCTGACGGATGAAACATAAGAAAAATAGCTCGGGTATCCAATGACCCACTATAACCTGATCGGGTTAATATTATTAAATGTACAGGAATCTTAACAAAATATAACTCTAATTAAAAAAAAAGAAAATCACAGTTAAACGATGCTATTTATTGATCATTATATATAAAAACAATACTTCTTCAAATACTGCCAGCATCAAGGTTTAATTTCTAATTAAAACGCATTAAAGTCTAACTACCACAGCGTATATATCCTAAATATTTATATCAGATTTTTTACAGATTTTTTTTTTTTTTTTTTTTTTTTTTTTTTTTTAAGCAGAAAAACACTTTTTTAAA
Source organism: Salticus scenicus (assembly GCA_963930645.1). Lineage (NCBI taxonomy): Eukaryota > Metazoa > Arthropoda > Arachnida > Araneae > Salticidae > Salticus > Salticus scenicus. Next base: position 156,818,008 of record OZ005653.1, read on the forward strand.
TATGTAATTAAAATGAATGAAAAGTTATTAAGTATTTATAATTAAGCGAGGTTGGTTGGTTGGTTGTAGGATTTAAGGTCAATTGACTCCGTATGTGTCCTAGGCATACAGGGGAAATTCCGTCAATGGGGGTCTTTCTAAGGGGTCCTAGCTCGTATTTACGCGAGTTTCGGAGGAAACCATGGAAAACTCCCAACGGCTAGGCCGATGAGTGCGAACTGGGATCGAACCCGGCACCTCTCATCTACCAGCTTTCAGCGCAGAACCGCTCGGCCGCTGGTGGGCATAATTAAGCGAGGAAAAGTTAAAAAAATCTGAAAAGGATTTTTTCCCTTATCATATAACAAGCCAAAACAAGCAGACGAAACACATACTATAAGTCACATAAACACATCGTTGAGTATTTTAACTTTTAAAACTATATTTTCGGCTACAGCAACGGGTACTAGAGAGCGTATACTTACACATGTATAACGCAGTATTTATAAACACTAAGATGAACTTTATAAGTTTTGTTGGGTTTAAAATTTTTATATATTTATTTTAATTTATTACTCGAAGTACACTGGGCCTGGCTCAATTTCTGGGAGAGGGGGGGGGGGCACAAAATTTTACTTATAGTTAAAAATATCTTATCTAAATACCCCAGGTTTTTTTTTTTTTTTTTTTTTTTTCGTGTTTTCTAACTGTGTTTTATTTATATATATGAAGAAAATTTTAAAATAAAATATCGTTTGACTGAGTGAAGTAATTAAGTCAGAAACATATTGATTTTTTTTGCCAAAATAATTTTTCCAATCAGTCTTGTTTTATCGCCTGTTATCATAGCATAATAACAACCTTTTTTCTTTCTGAAGGAGGGGTAAGGATTGGATTTTCAAAGAGGGAATGAAAAGTAGAAAGTGCCACGGGCACAAAAATTTGCGACTCGAGCCCTGAAAGTAGAAGCGAAATTTAGCACAAATTAAACTATATTTAGCATGCATATGAATTATTTAGTAAGAAAACACCTAAATTTATGATCTGTAATCCTACAAATATGTGCAGGCTTCTTAGTACATGCTTTTCGAAAGCGTTAGAAAACTTAAAAACATAAATACGATACATATAAAAAAAAAAACATATTTAAATAATTCAAGACTTAACAAACCTTTAACTAACTTACCTTGGTAATTCAACTGGCAATTCAAAAAGCATACTGTTAAACTTGATTTTCAATATCTGTATTGAAGTGATGGAAATCAAACAGTTGGGAGCAATCAGGCATGTTTGTTATGAAAACAAGAACTTTTCTTTGCTATTCCTTTTCTATGACAATACTCTGTAGAAAATATGTATATATTGGCAACAAAAATTCTTTGAATTAAAATAGGAAAACAATAGCTCTTCTATACCAATCGCCATTTGTACGAATGTGTAAATAAAATCTCTCAATCGATAAAAATACAACTATATTTTTCATTACAAATATGGAGTGTTTTTTTTTTTTTTTTTTTTTTATTATGACGTCACAGAAAAGCTAACACTTTACATCTGAAAAGATTTGACCATAATAATATTATAATTTAAAAAAATTAAAGAACACGCTTTTATAGAAATGTGAACTAAAAAAGCACAAAATATCTATCTTAGTATTAAAATGCAGAGTAAGAGAAAATCGTGTGAGTGACACACCATAATATTTACATACAATTAAATCTTTAATTAAAATAACTTAGAATTAAACAAAAACCATTTTTAAAAATTCTCCCCTGACTGGGATCGAACACTGGACCTTTAGGTTCGTAGCGCGGTGCCTTACCTCTACGCCACATCGTTCACGTAGGAAAAGTATTTTTTTACAATATAAATTTTTTGTTTGCTCCCAGAGCAGTTACAAACATACAAGCATACATACATACAGGTGAAGCTAATAAAAGCGTGTTACAAATACAGTTTTATGGCATATTTGAGCTATTTTGGTAGATTGACGGCCTTATTCACCAAATCAGTGTTAACCCATGGTTCACGTAACACTTGTGTTAGAGTTAACACTCTCTTAACCCTGGGTTAGAAAGTTTTCGTATTCACCATCCGTGGATTAGTTGACCCCAGTGTTATCTGTAAGAGTCTCGCTGATTGGTCAATAAAAACGCAATGCATTAAAAAAGTAAACAAGAGGGGTTTCGCTGTAACTGTAACATGCTCATTTAACACCAGAGTTAACCCACCAATTTAAGAGGATTAAAAAAAGAGGGTTAACTCGAGTGTTAAGTCGCTGATTTTGCGTGGTGAATACCGATTTTGAGATAACCTAGCATATTCCCGGGTTAACATCAGTGTTAAAAATTTGGTGAATAAGGCTGTAAAGGTTACACACAAACGGAACGCTTGCAATTTCGATGACATAAATTTTGCAAGTTTTTTGCAAATACAGTCGGCAGCAAAAGTAACAGAGCACTAGCGAAAATTCCTATGTAAAAAAAGTACACTTAATGCAGATTTGTTAAATAAATCCTTGTCAATCCTGGTCTTAGTCTAAGCACACGATTCGACAAGGATTTATTTAACAAAACAATGTTAAGTGTGCTTTTTTGATATAGGAATTTTTGCTAGTGCTCGGATACTTTTGCTGCCGATTGCAGTCATACATTTGCGGAACGTCTGCAAACGGCTTTGCAACTGGAAGTGTTTCATTTGTATGCATCCCTAACGGCTTTTTCCCATAGAAAAAAAAAAAAAAAAAAAAAAAAAAAAAATCCAGTGTTCCACAATTATACTTTCATAACATCAATTTACGGACTACGACCGTTTAGTTAGCAAAATGGTCATTTGACGTAAAATTATATGGTCAGTTCCTAAATTGTACTTTCAAAACATTAATTTACGGATTATGACCGTTTAGGTACCAAAACGGTCATTTCCCCTAAAATTATACGGTCAAATACCGTGATTTTATATATTTTTTTTACAGTGTAGCTTCAAGTTTCTTGTGAATATTAGGATTTAAATGTGCAGGTGCAAAAGACAGTACTTTATTTATTACATAGGTTGGAAGCGTAGATACTTATGTCACATTTTCAGTTAAATAGTTTTAAGTTATTCAGTTAAATAGTTTTCAGTTAAAAGTTTACTTATGTCACATTTTCAGTTAAATAGAATAAAAAATTTAAAAATATCGCCAAAGGGAGAATTAAATTTCAGTTACTTCTCGAGCGCTTCAAGCTCTTAAGGGGCTTTTCCTCTTATTGCGCATTAAATTTGATTCAGTTATTTCAACCACATTCAGAAATGTTATTTTTTTCTTAAAAAAAAAAAAAAAAAAAGATCCTTATAAGCCACAATTTTTAAAAAATAAATAATATTGTGCTCTATCGTTTCATGATAATTTTCATAATTTTTATTCTCTTCAAATAAAAGTTTGACTTAAATTACTCTATATATTTAGCTTTAAACTCATGTAATAAATAGAGTTTGTATTACATTATTCGTGAGATTCTTAGAAAAAACATAAGATTATTGCTATCAGTAAGTGAAATCATGTCTTAAAGTTTCAATTCATTTTATAGTTTTTTATAAGGCCGGAAAACCAGAATATTTTTTCTCTTCTTTAATTTGTTGTTGGTCTCCTAATAACACTAACTGATCATTACTAAAAAGTCTAAATCTAAAAATGTTTTTTGCACGTCTGAAGCTCAAGGAAAAATTTGTCTAGTATTTTTTCGAAAAACAGAAAAAATGTCAAAATAAAATAATAAAAATTATACAGACACGACATTATTTCATTATTTAAAACATGAAAATCTGACATTGACAGATTTTAATTTAGTGCCAGAGGCCTACTGCTAAACTTGTTAATATCGACAAATTCTTCTTTAGTTAATTCGTGACGATCTAAGTTCCATGATAAAGTTTTCATTAAATCAAACCAATGTGTTTCAGCTGCAGATACTGTAACAAATAACGTTGGAAGTCCAAACTGTCTTATAGCCGCAAAACAACGTTTTTTCTCTTTTTCCCAATGAGGGGGAGGTGTGCCTTGGGGGGGACTCATGTCAAAGGTGTGCTATTGGGGGGGGACTCATGTCAAAGTTGTACCTTGGGGGGGACTCATGTCAAAGTTGGGCCTTGGGGGGACTCATGTCAAAGTTGGGCCTGGGGGGGGGACTCATGTCAAAGTTGGGCCTTGGGGGAACTCATGTCAAAGTTGTACCTTGGGGGGGACTCATGTCAAAGTTGGGCCTGGGGGGGGACTCATGTCAAAGTTGTGCCTTGGGGGGACTTCATTCAATAAATCCCCTTTCAATAAACCGACTGAAATAGGCCCTTAATACTATTAAGAGTGACGTATAAAAATTCGACAACGCTGTACCGACTGAAATAGGGGTACCTTGGGGGGGACTCATATCAAAGTTGGGCTTTGGGGGGGGACTTCATTCAATAAATCCCCATTCAATAAACCGACTAAAATAGGCCCTTAGCACTATTAAGAGTGACGTATAAAAATTCGCCAACGCTGTACCGACTGAAATAGGGGTACCTTGGGGGGGACTCATGTCAAAATTGGACCTCGGGGGGACTCATGTCAAAGTTGGGCCTTGGGGGGACTTCATTCAATAAATCCCCATTCAATAAACCGACTGAAATAGGCCCTTAGCACTATTAAGAGTGACGTATAAAAATTCGACAACGCTGTACCGACTGAAATAGGGGTACCTTGGGGGGGGGGACTCATGTCCAAGTTGTGCCTGGGGGGGACTCATGTCAAAGTTGTGCCTTGGGGGGACTTTATTCAATAAATCCCCATTCAATAAACCGACTGAAATAGGCCCTTAGCACTAATAAGAGTGACGTATAAAAATTCGACAACGCTGTACCGACTGAAATAGGCCTCTAGCACTAATAATAATAGTAATAAAATGATTTTCTGCAACATAGGTAGTAGCAATTAATACAGAATACAGTTGTTTAAACAAATAGAATTAACTCTAACAAACTCTAACAAATTAACAAATAGAATTAAAAACTAAACCAAAATTAGCCATTTTAATTTCAATATGAAAAACAGAGATCCAGTTTGAAATGAAATAGAGATAAATAAAGTCCGATGTTAAGACAATGTTTCAGCAATAATAATTTAACTCTAAAAAGAAATTACTTTTCGAATTTCATTTTGAAATGGTAGGGGCTAATTGTGGTTCTGTCCCGGCAATTATATAGCTCGCTACAATTCAGCTGTCAATATATGAAGCTTCCAATAAATCTGATTTTATCTATCAGCAAAAATTATCTGCTTGGTATTGATTGACGGTAAACCTAAACCGATACGATGTAAAGTTATTATTAATGTATTACATAATTGCCCCGAAGAATCTACATGTTCATACAATGATGGTTCTTTCTTTTTCTTTCTTTTTTTTTTTTCTTTAATTCAAAACTGTAAATCCATGTCTAATTGAAGACTTATTTGTCAGGATAACCCTACTGTATGCGGACAATTTTATTCCGGATGGATAACAGGGGATTATGATAGACCGGTGTGCATCGTGTACTCCATTACCTACCAATTAAAAATTTATTTTAAATAAGAGTTAAACTAGTATATATATATATTTTGAAAGATTTTTTTAAACTCCCAATTACTGAAATAAATAAAGTAGCACTTACGATTCAAATACTATTGTCAAGAAATTTAGTACTGTTTGAACAAAAGTAAAAATCATTGACGAAAATCTTTTCAGCTCGAAAAAGAAGTGCTTTGTAAAGTCAAAATATATTAATTCTGGTAAATTTATTTTGAATATAATAACAACTATTTGTTAAAGTATTTATGGGAAAATAATTACACTTTTTCAACAGTTTTAGAAAAAATATAAAACAGAATTTCTTGTTATATTATTGCAAGAGAGTTTCAGAAAGTCTCGATCACACAGTGTAAAAAAATTTGAACCACTTTACACAACAATATTGAGGCAGTTTATTTGCCCCAACTATGCAGAGAAATGTTACTAGCTTTAACTGCGTAACATACTACGGTTGCACATTTACAGCTAGTAACATTTCTCAACATGGTTGTGGTAAGTAATCTGCCTCAATAATGTAATTTAAAGTGGCACAATATATATATATATATTTCCTGTTGGAAATGGTTTTGCTGCAAATTTATGCTTGATTTTTTGTTAAAAAATGATACACTTCCATTCCTATGTGTTTGTATAATTCTTTAAACGTCAACTTTCTTAACCATTTGGTGCGTACATTTTTCTACAAATGTTAATAGTTTTTAAGTAATTACTTGTTAACCTAAGACTCGAAAAAAAAAAGTTTTTATATTATGTGACGATTTATTGAGAAATATTAAGTGGATTGCACATCTGCAAAGTTGCCAATTTACTTCATATACGAATATACAGATAATGAAGTTTAGATACTGTCCGAATCACTATATTTAAAAGTATATGTATGTTTTTGTATAGTTTTTCTTACTTTTAAATAAAAGTAATCAGTACAAATACGCTTACGGTCGTATCTTAGAACACATCTCAACAAAAGTAGTGTTCGCAATTCAAATTTTGCCATGTTCCTATTTACAGCTCAAAATGCCTCTACACCGATGATAAAAGTAACTACTTTAGTGCTTAGGATGTCCGTAGGATGTACTTACATCCTCAAGATATTCTGAGGATTTCCTGTGAGAGAAAAAACACCTCCAAAGACCCTCTGTCCCGTCCTTGCATGCTGAAGAAAACTGCTAAATGTCCCTATGAATAGGGGCATATCTCTACAGTTGGCAATACTGAATAAAAGTTTCATAATTTTATAATAGCGCCCTCTATTGCCAAAATTATGTAATATATTCAAAGGCACTGCCTTGCGAGTGTGAAAAACTGTGCAGATAAAAAATTAAACAGTAATGAAGGATTTAGCATGGTTATATAGCTTTGGTTATGTGCAAAACGGTATACTAAAGGGTTAAAAACAGATCCTTTACTTAGTACTATGGAATTTTATGAATATATCTTGTTGATAACAATACCCTATTTTAAAAATTATTTAACATTAACGTAGGTTTCTGTATTTCATAAAATTTCAATAGATTTATTTATTAATTTATTTTTAAATTAAATATTTTGTGCTAACTTTGAAGGCATACCTTCTTTAAGTGAGATCAACATTAATTTACGAGAACATTTGGTATTTAGATCTCTTATTGACTAAGATATCTGTAATACTGGGCATTAATAAGAAAATAATACTTTACCCATGATGGGAATAATGATTTTTAAACTTCAATAGAAAACACGTTGAAATAATTTAGTAATTTTTCTTTTCTTACTACTCATTCATAAAAAGTATCATTTATGCCTACTTATGCCCACTTATGTTTTATAAATGTTTTTTTTAAGAAACTTTTTTGCAATTCATTTTTGTAATTCATATTTGTGACCTTTGTTGTCATGGAGTAGTCTTCTCTTTTTTTTTTAAGAATTTTTGTGCTATTACTGATTTTTTGTCCCGTGGAATTTTTTTATCCGGAAAAATTTTTCTTTGTTTCTTTTTTTCACTAACTATTCACAAACATCTAAACACAGCCAAATTGACTACCAAAATATTTTTACCAAGTCAAAAAACTGTGTTTCAACAGTTACCTATATTTGTCAAAAGTAAAAAAGTGATCTCAATTCCATTCCTGTCAAATGATCCAATACAACGAGAGTTTACCTATGAATCAAAATTTATTTCAAAATGGATAAAGATATAAAGAACTTTAGTAGTCTATTGAAGAATAACCGAAAGAAATAGTATTAGGCATTTAAACTTTAGGCACGTATAAATAGAGTTGGCAGCAAAACTATTGAGGCCCACATCAATACTTTTCATATATATGTACTTTTTTTTTTTTATTTTTTTTTTTTAGTTTGACCGCTAATTTTTATCATCAACTTAATTTTTTATAAACAGTTTAAGACTAAGATAATGACTTGACGTATATCTACTTAACAAAACAGTATTAGGTGCCCATCTTTTAAGTAAGAATTACTGCTAATGCTTCAATAATTTTGCTGCCGACTGTACGTATAGCTGAATCTCCTTTTTTAGAAATCGATGATGGCACTTTCCTAATGTCTTTAGGGTTGATGGTAGCAGCAATTTGATGAACATGGTCAGTGATGATGTTTGATCAATTATCATGAAATTTTCGCCGTATGGAGGACGAGGAAAGGGAAAAAATTAAGAGCTTCAAGGGGACGGAATTGGGACATTGCTATTTCCAAATATGGAGGTGCACTTCTCGTCAGATGAACTGAACATCTGAAGATTCACTGTATGCTACTATTTATTAGCATCTTACAAACAGAATACATGCAATCCACCAGAAAGAATAATTTACAGTACACTAAATAACATTCTAGAAAAGACATAGTAAGAACTCACATCTACTAAAAACAGGAAATCCAATGTATATAATAGATGTATGTGTCATCCGTGGTCTTGACGAACGAAACTTTCATTACTGACTCGTTATACCTCCCGTTTCTCCTGCCTTGCATGACTGGTGGCGCCACTTACAGATAAGCAGAGAGGTAAAAGGGGGCGGGGGTGTCAAAATTAAGGATGGAACCAAAATGAAGGAACTGTACCCTATAATTGATTACATGACCTTTATCAGCAATCTATATTCTGTAACATATTATATCATTATTGCATTATTTTGAACCATTATTAGTGATTGTAAGAGTGCTAAAGTATATGTTTAATTATTAAAAAAAAAAAAAAAAAAAAAAAAAAAATGATAGTCGTTACAGTTTATATGAAAATTATTTTTTGTTTCTCCATTTAAATTTCCCTTTAATGGCTTGAAAAGAAAAAGAGAGACATAAATTCGACAACTGATGCGTGGCATACAAGAAAATTGAGAAAAAGTAGTGCTGGAAAATATGTAAAGGATCAAAATGAAATCTTCATAATAATTTTAATATGCTATTTAGAAGAATAATTAATTTCCATAAAAAAAAAAAAAAAAAAAAAAAAAAAATATCGCTTCTATAAAACAACGAAAAAAACCTGATTTTTTAAATTTTAGCCCCCCCTTCCCTAAAAATTTACAACTTTAATCATATCATGGGATTCACAAAATACCTTAATCTGCGCAGCGCTAGTGCGACGTAAAACCCAATCAACCAACCACAAAATACCTTGTATACGAAATCTGTGTAAAGCCTATAACATTATCATATGATGGAAATTAAAAAAAAAAAAAAAAGTTCTTGTATACACGTCATTTAAAATGAAGAATTAGAGAAAGTTGGCCTAAAATGATCCTCTTAAGGGAAAAACTTGTGTAAAACAGCATAACTCTTATACTTAAATAAAAATTTAGCCCTTTGCTAGTGTGTTTTATACTATATTTTGTATTATAAACATGTTTTGATAATATTTTATTTTAAACTTAAACTGAGTAATGGAAAAAATAGATTTTTAAAAAAGGGTCCAAAGTACCCTCACCAAAGGGCAAAATGGTCGTTCATTTA